>PVJI01018850.1:0-32390 GCA_004026765.1 Micronycteris hirsuta
AAATGTTAACTCGTTTTATGCCCCATACTTCCTTAATTATTACATTTTTTTTCTTTTTTTCTTGGATAACATTTTTCTTTTCCGGGAATGCATTTTCACATAATTTTTTCACAGACAGTCTGTGGGCTCTATATTTTCTAAGGTCTGTTATGAAAGAATGCTCTTTGCCCTCTTTCTCAAATGCTAACAGCTTGCTAGGTTTAACTTCATTTTCCTTTAGACTTTGAAGATTCGTTCTATCTGTTATAAGCACCACGGTAGGATTCATCCTGATTCTTGTCCTTGAGTACTTACATTCTCTCCATGGGGGCTCTCAACATGGTTTTCTCTGGGAATTAAGAAATTGATTTAGAAACCACCATGATTTGTATTCATCCCTCTATTTCCCTTTAATGTGACAACTAGTGTTTTATTCTACCTTTACGAATTTTCTAAATTATTTCTGTGATTACTTCTGCCTCTCTGTTCTCTTGGCTCTTTCGGGAATTCCTTTTCAGTACTACGTTGGGATTTCTAAACCTATCTCATAATTTTCAACTCTTTGTGATTTTGTAAATACTATGTTTTGAAGGAATCTCTTCACCTTTCCCAAGTCTTTTGAAGGCAGCACTTTGGGGGCAGGCTGTTCCTGGATGGCAGGCTCAGCATCACAGCTGTGCCGCCCTAGAGAAGCTGTCTGCTTGGCCTGCCTTAGAGAATTGTGCTCACTAGTTTTGTCCAAAACCACATAAAATCTTTTCAGGAATGTTTGCACCTAATGATAAAAAAAAAACATAGGAACACATTGCTGCATAGAACTATGATCGGAGAAATGCCCTCTAGCTATACGTATGCATCTTCATTGTCTATCTTATCTGACGAACTTCTTGAGGTGTCTTGACCTTCAGCCTTTATAATACCATCTACTTAACGCTTTTTGACTAGGCATGGTAACTAAGGTGTCCAAGTTTTATCATTGCCTTTGCCTTTGGCAGTATAGATATTTAAACGTTTACAATTTGCTTTGGAAGCATTTCCATATAATTGAGCAATTGGTATTGTTTTAAGCATTCCCAAGAACTTAAATGTTTTGTTAAAAATATGTATTTTATTGCTGTTGACTTCCAGTCAAGGTGGAGGCATAAGTAGACACTCATTGTCCCCTTGCACAATCACAGAGAGAATTACAACCAGACCTCAAAACAAATAACATATTTTGCTATGTATAATGCGCACGCACATTTTTGGCCCAAAGTTTCAGGAAAAAAAACCCTTTTGTTTTAATTTTTTAATTCAAGTATTTATTTACTTATATTTAGATACTTGTTTTTCTTGTATTATTAAGGAGTTTTAGCATTTATTTTTGAATATGTTATGGTACAAGAACTTTTATGTGACAAATAATTACAAAACACAAGAACAGATACAAGTTATAAGAAAGATTATGTACTAGTAACAAATTAGTACTACCTGTGTATATTGGGCATCCTTATTTTTCCCTCAAAAATTTGGGCAAAAAAGATGAGCATTACACACGGCAAAAATATGGTAACAGGCAGAACCCATCAGAGTATCAAGCTGTATGGAAGTCCAACAATCAAGGATTTAAAGAAGCCACATTCACCCAGATGAGAAGGAGGAGTGGAGTTGCAGAGATCCGTGTGATGAGGAGAGGCGGCAGTGGTGGCAGCAGAATGGCAGCCCTATATTCATGTGTGGTGCATAAAAATTAGGAGGGGTACCTTGGGAGCGAGTGAACCCCAGCCCCAGGCCAGACTGCATAGCCCTGGGCCCCAGTGTCAAGAAGACAAATCCCCATAACTTCTGGTAGTAAAAACCAGTGGAGTTTGTGAGGGAGGAAGAAACTGCCGGATTTTCAGGAGAAGTTATTTAAAGGGCCCATATGGACTTAGAATATACACAAACCCACCTACTCTGGGAATCACCGCCAGGGCAACCGTTGGAAGTCACATACAGGAAGTGGGTGAAGTGACTGGAAATGGGGTGAGTGCAGGGCATGTCTCCAGAAGCCAGGAAGTGGCATTGATCCTTCTCCTAGCCCTCCCCCCACACAGAGCCACAAAGTGGTGAAGCATGTTGCCCTACCTGGCTATTACCTAAGGCTCCACCCCACACAATTTATAGGTGCCTTTTACAGGAAGTCAAAGCAGCTCTACCTAATACATAGAAACAAACACAGGGAGGTTGCCAAATTGAGGAGACAGAAATATGGCCCAAATAAAGAACAGACAAGCCTGTTGTTTAGAAAAAGAACTAAACAAAACGGAGATAACTAACGTATCAGACTGAGTTCAAAACACTGGTGATCAGGATGCTGAAAGAACTCACTAGATATGGCAAAAGCATAAGGAAAGAAATGAAGGTTACACTAAATGAAATAAAGAAAAATCTACAGGGAACCAATAGTGGAGAAGATAAAGCCAAAAATCAGACAAACGATTTGGAACACAGGAAGGAAAAAGCACTCAATCAGAACAGCAGGAGGGAAAAAGAATTGAAAAAACTGAGGATAGCCTTAGGAACCTCTGGGACAACTTTTAGCATACAAACATCTGTATCATAGGGGTGGTCAAAGTAGAAGAGGAAAAGCAAGAAATTGAAAACTTATTTGAAAAAACAATGAAAAAAAATTCCCTAATTTGGTAAAGGAAATAGACATACTATTCAGAAAGTCTTATAAGTTAGAGTCCCTTTCTAACTTATATATTCAGAAAGTCTAATAGTCCCAAACAAGTTGGACCCAAAGAGGACAACACCAAGACACATCATAATGAAAATACCAAAGGTTAAAGATAAAGAGAGTCTTAAAAACAGCAAGAGAAAAGCAGAGAGTTACCTACAAAGGAGTTCCCATAAGACTGTTACCTGATTTCTCCAGAGACTTTGCAGGCTAGAAGGGACTGCAAAGAAGAATTAAGTGATGAAAAGCAAGAACTTGCAACCTAGATTACTCTTTCCAGCAAAGCTATCGTTTAGAATAGAAAGGCAGATAAAGTGCTTCCCAGACAAAGTAAAGCTAAAGGAGTTCATCATCACCAAGCCATTATTACATGAAAGGACTTATTTAAGAAAAAGAATATCAAAACTGTGAAGGCAACAAATTCATAACTATCAACAACTGAATCTAAAAAAACAAACTAAGCAAACAACCAGAACAGGAACAGAATCATAGATACGGAGATCATTTGGAGGGTTATCAGCTGGGAGCGGGAATGGGAGAACAGGGGAAAAGGTACCAGGATTAAGAAGTGTAACTGGTAGGTACAAAATAGACAGAGGGATATTGAGAACAGTATAGAAAATGGAGTAGCCGAAGAACTTATATGGATGAACCATGGACATGAACTAAGTGGGGTATTGCTAAAGGGAAGGGGGGGTAACAAGCAGAGGGGAGCAAAGGGGGAAAGGTGGGACAACTGTAATAGCATAATCAATAAAATATATTAAATAAAAAGAATAAAAATATATATTTGAAAGTGATATATATATTATAAACCTTGTATGAAATAGTATTTTTAAAACAGGAAAATCCTACCTAGTCATTTATTTTTGTTGTTTCAGTGAACTGTGAGATTTATAGGCCCTATTCACATGTTGCATGGACGTATAAGAGCAGTAAATACCAACTTTAGATATTATATTTGTATGAATTAATTTTAAAAAGTCACAGTAGTAACCATAGTAACATAGTTCATAATGAACACAGATTGTTTCATGAAATTTTATATTTGACATTTTCATAATATGGGTGCCAATTGAAAGAAATTACTGCAAAATGCTAGTTCCCTAATGACAGGAAAATTTGAGACTTTAAAGATACCAGTTTCTCAGCTGTACTCGAATGAGACTGATTAACTGATCGACGGGCGTCATGGGTCCACAGACTATGACCTGAGGGTCAAATTCACCGAGTGTCTGTTCGGACAAATGAAGTCATGTTGGAACACAGCCAGACCCGTTCATTCATGCATTGTCCAAGGCTGTTTTCTCACGATAACAGCAGCGTTATGTCATCGTGACAGGCCCTGCAAGACCTATGTAGCCTGATGTCCTATCTGGCCTTTTGGAGAAAATGCTTACCAGCTCCTGCTTTCTACAATGGCCACCGTTTTGTCCACTCTCACCCGATACTGCTTTCCTGCTGTTATCAAATGACTCAGCACTCTTCTCTGAATACACACTGTGCTTGTCTTTGTATGTTCCTGCTCAGGCTCCTTCCCCCACCTCAAATATTATTGCCTTTTACTCAAATCTAAAATCTGCACTTCTTTGCGGTGCGAGTCCAGTAACACTTTCTCCATGAAGTTTTATAATAAAAAGAAAATAAAACTCCCTGGTTATAGCTCCCTTAGGCTCCCTGACATATGCTCTACAACCCCCTGCATCTCTCTTGCTTGCACCTGCCAGGCACACACCACCATAATTAAGTTTTCTACCCATTCCAGGCCTGCCTACTCCTCGCATTTTAATGTGGCCAGAGGAAACACGCACAGGCATGCTGACTAGTCTTGCTTTCTGACCATTCATGACTGTAGGCTTCCAATAGGCATGGCGGTTATCCCGTACTTACATTAGTTCATTCTCCTTCTTACCTTGATGGCTATTTCTTTTGTGTTTTTCTGTCCTCAACCCCTAACACCTCCTCCTCATCCTCCATCTCTGCTGATGCCATTTAGTCTTAATGAGCTGAGAAAATCAAAGCAATAGTCAAGAACTTACAGCACCATGTCAACCTCCCTCCCAATAAAGGACAGCTGCACTCTTTCTTTCTATTCCACACTCAACCTTGGTTTGCCCTTATTTGTAGTGTTTTTGAGTGAATAGACAAATGTCTTTACTGCATAAACCAATAGTCATAACTCTTCTTTTGTTGCTAAGTCTATTAAAATTTATATTACATTTGTGACTAGGCAAGTAAATAATTACATAGAATAAAACAAAATAGCAATGTGCTAGATTATGTTTTCTCACTGGGATAAAATACAGTATTGGCATAGAATAGAACATATTTATAGTTCTTTTCACAAGTCACTATGTGTTAATGTGTCTGTCCAGTCTTCCAGATATGTTACCCCCGGGCAGTGACAACCTGCTAGGCTAGCAGTGCTAGTCGGCACCAGGTCTTCAGGTCAGTTGGCACCCTGCAGTGAGACCAAGTCACAGAATTCAAAAAAAATCCCTGTTTAAACTCTGTGAACTCTCTGAGGGTCGGGCTGAGAGGTGGTCTTTTTTATTCTAAGACGCAGGCATCCAGGTGAATGAAGGCCAAACCAAAGATGTTGATTGTGAGGGTATTTTCTGACCACATGCTATTCGTGTGCCAGGATTAAGCACTGCTTCTGTAGTTCTCCAAAAGTATCTCAGAGCAGGAAGGGGACAATTTACTTCATCCCTGTATTTGCCTCTCATAAAGTAATTCACCTGGCGTCAGCCATTTTTCTCCAACAGAGTTTTGGTGAGAGTCAGATGCAATAATGCACGTGAAAGAATTTGAGTTCTGTTTTGCATCAGAATGGTTTCAAAGTCCTGTTTTTAAACTCTCAGAGAGCCATAGATTCTTATTTTTCATGTGGGATGGGTGGGATGGGCCAGGTACTTCCTACAGCGAGGGGCCTCCACTTCTCAACCACAGAACTTGAAATTTCTTGTATCCCCCCTCCCTTTGCCCAACCTGGATCATGAAGTAAATTTTTTATGACTACATGTACAACATTTACCTGAAGCAAACCACTAACCTCTCAGAACCTCAGTTTCTTCACGATAAAATAAGAGTGATATCTCTCACCTAGCGATATTGTCAAGGTTGAGTTTGATAATGCACATGAAATAATTTTGTAAGCACTAGTATTGCTTACCTGAAAGCACTGGGTAAGCAATACTTAGTCTAATTAATATCACTATCATGATAGGTATTTTATTAATAGTGTGCATTGAGTCCTGGCCAAAGAGAAAGGAGTAGAATAGTCTACCTTTTCAGGTGTTTTGACCAACATGGATCACACACACACACACACACACACACAACTTTTAGGAAAATCATTCCACAGGAACATTGTACAGGAAGTAAGTGGCAGAGCAAATGCTCCCAAACCTGCTGTGAAATCCTGATTCTTTGCTGTCAGCCCAGAAAACTACCTCAGTTCTTTGACCAAATGACAAACTGTGAAAGTTTCCTTTTTGGGCTGCACTGGCTTCCATATCGTCAGCATTCTGGGGAAGGGCCTTAGTCTTGCTTGACGTGCACCAGCTGGAGGTAGCAGAGCAGGGAGTGCAAGTCCGCTGTGACGTCGGTAAGAATTGAACAGCCTGCTTGTCTGAGACTCACGCTGCTGCAGAAACCTGGGACTGAGATCAGCATCGTTCACTCAAGCAGCTTCCAAAGGCCTTGTTAATAGTTGTACCACCCTTAGTACTGCTCAGTCGCATGGTGATAAATACTGGTTTTGAACAGTATGGAGTTTGGGATGCCACAACTAAAAAGGAGGTAGGGGATTTAAGAGATCTTGGGTGAAATTACCAAGATAATTTTGAAGTTTTATTAAAAACATTTTTGAAGCTCTGAGGTAATATAGACAGAGAACCATTATGAGAGTAAAAAGAAGAATTTGCTTTAATGAAACCAATTGATGGATGACTTTGATCATATGTAACAGAAGGATTAGATTTCATATGTTGTGGGAAAAGAGTCTTGTTGGATATACTTTTGTAGTATCTTGTTTAATGCCTAGATAAGTGCTGGGTTTTCCTGTTAAGAGTTATGTACTTTAAGAGCAATCATTTTTATATTTCTGAAACATCTGAAAAATAAAATTACTTATTCGAGTTTAAGGAATTTAATTGCAGTGAATACTTATGCCAAGGGATGTGGTAGATTTTGATTTTTGTTGGGGGCAGTCAATGAATACATAAAAAGAGAGAAAAAATCATTGTTTATATTTTATATGTTTTGTTTTTTAATTTTTTAATAAAATGGCATCATATATGGAAAGATATAATCATATTCTCCACCTCTTTGAGTGAGAAAAATATAATCTTATTACTTTTAAAATTCTCAAATAATGATTCAGTTCACAGTGATTTATTTTGTTAAAGAACAAGATTCAACCGAGTCAATGTGCAGCTCTAATTGGCCTTATTACGTGATCCATGAATTGGGCAGTATCCCATCTAGGGGCAAAAGAGCAAAGCTGTACTTAGACCAGGACCTCTGGTTTTTGGTGGAAGGAAGGCAGCCTGGCTCTTTTTTCTGTGGAAGATGCAGAGGCCCCACACGATAGTCACCTCCTTGCCGATCAGAAAACGTCACACTGGTTGACTAAGATGACAGGCCTGATGTCCGGGAGAGTTTGAAACAAATGGAGTCGGGTGTTAAATCCCAGTTTGTTAGCATGGACTCGAGCACAAGCGATGTCATCTGGGGCCTGAGGCTTTCTCTTTCACAATTTCAAAGACTGAAAACCTCTGTTCATTTCGGTAGAAGTGGCTCCTTCTGTTTTAAATTATATGATCAGAAGTGTCTATGAATCCAGGTATTTTGTTGCTTCTATTTTTCACGATTGACTTTAGAATTTGCCAACTCAGGACCTGAATATAGTGGAAAGGGGTTGGACTTTATAATCAGACCTGGTCTCAAATCCTGGCTGCCTTATACTTGCTGTGCAGCCAGGGCCGCTTACCAAGCGCTGCTGACCCCATGCCGCAGGACTGCTTGGAGGAGTAAATGTGATGCAATAAGTGACTATTGGAGTGCCCATGAAAAATAGGTGTCCAACAAGTATCGGTTGCCTTCCCTTTCTTCCTCCCAACCCCCACTAGTTTCCTTGTGTTTTTAACAGATCGCCCTTTCCCCTGGCTTGTGTCGTAGGAAGTTTTCTGGATGGACGGCTTCTGGGAACCCATCGTCATAGCCAGTCCTTCTTCAATGTGTAAGGATTCACCCGGGCATTGAGTAATGAGAATTTCGGTAAGAGTACTTAGATAAAGGTAGAGTATGGACTTTCCTCAAAGGTCACATAAATCTCAGCTACTTCATAACACGACTCTTCTCTAAAGATCTTGGGATGTCACAGAGGCGCATTCACACCTGGATTGTCCTTATCTGGAAAGTAGATATAGTAAATTTTTAAGCTCTATGAGCCACCTTGGGAGGTTGGCTCTCCATGTCCTGTACATGTATTATTTCTGGTATCTCGCCCTATTGTTCTTAGCTCCTCAGTGCAATGCGCAGTCTTTGAGGACAAGGTCTGCTTGTTACTCATCCTTTTGGTATAGAATGAACGCATCGTGGTTAGGTGACAGCCCGCACTGCTATCTGAAATGCTACAGCTTCGGCAACAGGAAGGAGGCAGACAAAAGTACCAAAACTCTGGGAAGCCCTAAGATAAGTGATATTTCTAAATCCCCAAGAAACATGATTATATGGCGGCTCTTGTGACAGTATCGAGTGTCTTCAGTCAGCTCCCTTGCTATCCAATTTTTCTCTAGATGACATTAATTCATAATTAATTGTCATATAGTTACATGAAATTAATATAGGACTATAAACCTATATGAATAATTTATGTTATTAACCTGCACTGCATAAAATATGTTGAACTATTAAAAATGAAAAGAGGAGAGGGAGATTAAGGATAATAGAAAAAATGAGTGGTATTATTAGTAAATATGTAAATTTTCTTAAAATTAATGCTTATTAAAAACATATTAAAGAATTTTGCCCATAAGCAACAGAGCTAGAGGGGAGGGAGCAAAAAAAAATGAAGTCTAGTTTTATTCATTCTGATAAAGAACATTAATTTTTAAATTTTGATCTAAAGAAATGATAAACCAGTTAAATATTACTTTGCACCTAAAAATGTAATCATTTTCTCTATGATTATATTTTTCAGAAACCATATTTGAGAAGTACGTCCATCCAGTGCTATTTGTGTTTACTTCTGAACAGTCATTTTTTAACTGAGGCTGGCATTCATATCTTCATTTTGGGGTAATTTTATCTTTAGGCATCAATACCATCATGCTAACAGCCTTGGCCATCTTTCTTCAATATTTTCTCTATTGAATTGGTGTGTGTTCAGTTTGCTTACACCAGAGGTGGTCAGTTTTGGGGGTGTGGTAGAGGGCAGACTGTGGAGACTCGGGGGAGGAGGCTTGGGAAACACGGGGCATTCCCGTATTCCCGTAGCATAGAAAAGAGTGTTAACATCCTACAGAGAAACTGTACCTTTTGGTATGTGACTACATTTAGAAGTGCATTCCTTATTAATATCCTACATGATTTTCACTGAAGTAAAAAATACATCTTGGTATATGTAACTATACTTAGAAGTACATTCCTTATTAATAACCTGCATGATTTTCGTTGTGGTAAAAAAAAAAACAAACATATTTAAGGCTCGCTCCTGTTACTTTTTTAATCTATTTCTTGGCACTGACTTCTTCTATCCTTGGAGTCCTATCCTAGTTCATTTGGAAGCATTTCTTTCTTTCTTTAGACCTTTCATTTTTCCTCCTAATAAGCATTCATATTTTCCATGCCTATTAACTTGTTTCTTTTTTCTTAGATGGAACTAGTACACTGCCCCACTTGGCCTAAGAACCCAACGTATAGTTCTATAACCTGACTCAGTTCAGATTTAGTCTGCTTTTTACTTCATAGAGTGGGGGACCATAGCTTTGTGCAGATAAATCTTCTTACAAGAAAGATTAGTGTCGGTTCTCGTGCTTCTATAAAAATCCATCAGGGCACAGTTATTTTTCATGAAAACTTTAAGAATCATTCCCTAGTCACTTGGTCAGTGTATGTGTCTTTTGTCCAGATATTAAATTTCTGTTCCAACAAAAGGAGTAGATATATGAGTAAGTATATTCCACCTAGACTGGGCTAATGTCTATGTTTGTGGGTAAAGCTGCTGCAAGCATAGTGATGATGTAGGCAGCATGCCAGGGGCACAGTTAATCCACTGCAAAGAACATTTAGAATCAAAACCATCATATGAAAATGGTTATTGCTTATTTTAAGATTTGTACCTATATATTAGACGTAAGAGTCTGATGGGACTTCTACTTAAAGAAAATCAGTAATTAATTCAAAAGCATTTAGTGAGCACTACCACACACCAGGTACTGTTTTTATTTCATCGTAAGAAAGTGCACCCAGTTTTTATAAGTTATCCCTTCAAATTAGGCGTTTCTCTCATCTGGGCTGGTCAGTCCCCAAGTTAGCATCAAGTGTCAAGGTTGTCCCATGTGTTCGGTGTTTCTGTTCATCTCCAAGGCTGTTGAACACACAAAGGCAAGGATTATACTCATCTTTTTGCTAGTCAGAATAAAAAATTCTGGCTTGCTCTTTTGACTTTCGTATTCATCAAGACAATATTATGTTCATTCAAAACGCTGTACTTTTTGGTTTTGCTTTCAGCTGTATCAGTGCAAGTCTTCCTAAAACAGAGGCACACTGGAATGATGTAATGAGTGATTTAAAACAAATTAAAAATCGTACTGAAGTAAGTACTTATTTTTCCATGAACGATTGGTGTTATTGCTGAGGCGTGTGACTTTTCCTGTGTTTGGATGTCAGTCTGAATGCAATCTCACTTGGAACAATACTTTTGTAGAAGCGTGTGAGCCTCATGAAGCCTCAAAGGAAATCTTTTACTTACAGTTTTCAGATCCCAATTATCTTTCAGCTCAGGTTATAAATGGCCCTGCATGAAGAGCTTGTCACCACAAGCCAGAGATTTGCTGCTTCTGCTAGAGAAACCAGACACCTTTGTGACACTTCCAAGGGGAATAGGCTGATCCAGAGAAAGGCTCTCTGATCTGTGGGCTCGAGAACCCCTCTCCACCCCAGTCCCCCACTGGCCTGGAAGAATCTACAGGGGGCAGGGGACAGAGAATAGGAGCCACTGACAACTGTGTTTAAGGAAGTGTCTTCTGCCCCTGTGGGTGACATGGCAGTGCCCAGGGGAGTTCCAGGGGCATGAAGTGAGCCACCTGTCCACTTTAGCACCACAAAAATCCCACAAACTGAGCTGTCCTTAGAAGCCCACATCAGAACCTGAGTGCCACACCTAATCAGGGTGGCTGCAGGCTGCAGTGAAAGACTTAGATAGGCCCAAGGTCTCCTAACATAATAGCCCAAATACTGGAATGCAATGGAAAATCACTCCTGATATAGAGAAGCAGGGCAATCACAACCGGAATGAGAAGAGAAGACCGGCAGAATCTAAAGCTGACATGGATTTGGTGTCGGAATTATTAGACAAAGATTCTAACGCAGCCATTATAAAAATGCACAAGCAGGGAACTGCAAACATCCTTGAAACAACCGAAGAATTCAGAAAGTCTTAGCAGAGCAATACAATATGTAAAAGGGACCAAAAGGAAATTACAGAAAAGAAAAGATACAATAACTGAAATACAGAACCACTGATAAAATTGCATAAAACTGCACACACACACACTTTAGTGCACATAAAACTGGTGAGATGTGAACAAGGCGGGTGGATTGTAACAATGGAATTTTCTGGTTGTAATTTTGCGCTTGGTGATGCAGGATTGCGGGAAACAGTGAAGGGACTCACTGTAATTTCTCTCACAATTGTACATGAATCTAAAATTGTCTCAAAGAATTTAATTTTAAAAGTTAATTTAATATTGTCAGTGGGTTGCTCTCATTATGTCTAAAATAATGCATAGTGTTTCATATTTGCGAATTTTGTTCTCTTGCAGTCTATACACATTGATGCCACTTTGTATACAGAAAGTGATGCTCATGTGAGTATAGTTTTTTCCAAAATTGCTATATTTTCCAGTTTTGAAAGTCTAAGAAGTATATTTTTATAAATTTACTGAAATATGTATAGTTTTAAAATGTAAATTTTAGTGTGTTCTTATAACATATGATCAATGAATCTTTATAAGTAATCGTTGAGATTATGTGATTTGGGGACAAAGAAGTACACAGGTGTTATTTTTGTAAAATATAGAAAAGCCTTTTCCATCAAGGTCAAACAAAATATGTTATATAATTTGGGGATGCAATTAGATCCTGATGCACTTAAATGCAAGAATCATGTTAACTGACTTCATTTAAATGTATCCAAAATGTCGGTTGTTTCCAGGGTGGTAGTTTATTACCATCTTTAACCATATTTCCTACAAATTGCTTACCTGTATGTATAGTCCACATTTGGCATGAATCTCTACAATGGTCAGAAAAGGATTCTGGCTGCTCACTCTCAGTGTGAGAACAGAACCACGCACAACCCAGAAAACCTATCAAATTCAAAACTAGTCTTTAACTTGTTACATTAATACAGTAGCTTTGCGGAAGCCACGTACGATTTCCATCACATTGCTGGTCCTTTCCCTCTGAAACGATTACTGAAAATCAAGAAACAGATTCCTGACTTTTTCACCTCTTGCACACAGACTCTCTGTGTTATGTACATTCGGAACAGTGAGTCCTCTCTGTTATCCCGCAATTTGAACATCCCTGAAATAGAAGGTTTTGCCCCAACCAGGACTTTCTAAATTTTGGAAGGAAGCCACAGCCAGACACTAGGAAAAACAGACATTCATCAACCATGCAGATTAGTGCTGCACACACAGAAATTGCCTCCCTCCTTCTGCTACAGGATGCTTTTTATTTTTCTTTGCATTTTTTCTAAGTAGAAAGCAGTCAACCACCAACACTCAGCATCCTGAGATTGCTTTTTTTTTTTGCATAGAAGATAACCTTGCAACTCATGGGTTGTAGAAAGAAGCTGAGATTGAAACAGATTTAAATCCTGACTCAGCCACTTCTTAGCTGTATTACCTTGGAAGTCACTAAACGTTTTTGAACTTCGGTTTTATTATTTATTTTATGATTTTCTTCTATTTATTATTTATTTTATTATCAACTTGATGATAGTGTTTGCCCTTTTGCTCCTGAATAGCTGCTGTGGGGGAAAAGGAATACATTAGTCTCTGCTTATCCATGGGGGATACGACATGTTTCAAGAACCCCAGTGGATTCTTGCAACCATGTATATTACTGACCTCTATATGTACTATGCTTTTTCCCGTACATACCTAAATACATGTGCGAAAGTCATTTTATAAATTAGGCCTAGGAAGAGATGAACAACAAACAAGTAACAAGAAACAAGTAATGACAAAATAGAGTAGTTACGACAATATGCTGGTCTCTCTCTCTCACAATATGTTATTGCACTGCCCTCACCCTTCTCGTGATGGTGTGAGATGTGCCCATGTGACCAGATAAAGTGGGTGAGAGGTGTAGGCATAGTGGTAAGCTACTGTTGACCTTCTGGCAATGCATCAGGAGGATCAGAGAACCATGCCCTATGGATTATTTCTGGAGTTTTCCATTTAGTACTTTCAGACTGTGGTTGACCACAGGTAACCGAAACCATGGAAAGCGAAACCACAGGTAGAGGAGGCGCTGCTCGATTGTCGAACACAGGCTCATGAGTGCGTTCCTGCTTTCATTCCCCCTGGCAGGAAGCAGGCGCTCAGTGCCCGCAGGGAGCCCGGCACTGTGTGAGGCCTGGAGAACCCAGATTCAAGCAAGGCACGGATGGGCAAATGCCCAGACGTTCATTAAATGGGTCTTTCCTTTTCAGCTTAGGCTTTTGTTAAGGTTAACCCCTGTGGAAAATGCATTTTTGTGGTACCTGAAAGGGAAGCTTCTGATTTGACCTACCAGGTACTACTCCTGCTCTGATTTTTCTAATAAGTTTCTTGGAATCACATCTGCCTCTGAAACTTTGGAACTTGCAGGTGTAACACGATTGGCAGCTACTGCTTTTTAACATGTTAACGGCATAACCTGACTCTCAAAATTCCCCCGCTACTAGGATTAGTGTTTTCCGAGTCTTCAGGCAGTATCATTACCCTTTTGCACAGAGGAAATGTGCTCAGTAAGTAAAGGTCACCTATGATTTCCACGTTTTCTAGTTTCATGGTTTTTCTTCTGCATATATCACCATCCTTCTCGATTGCTTTGTGATCAGTTTGTTTTGGTTTCGATTTCAGAGCCAAAAAAAAAAAAAAATCAAACTGCTTTCTATGTCAAACTTTTTAGGAGTGTTGTTTCTTTAAAAATATTTGGAGTGACTTTTTTTAAAAAATCAAAATTGCCTCTCTGTGAAAATGGACAATGGGAAAATAATTCATTTTTCAAAATGGTTCTTTGTAACTCTATTTTCAGCCCAGTTGCAAAATAACAGCAATGAAGTGCTTTCTCTTGGAGTTACGCGTTATCTTTCAGGAGACAGACGATACGGATGTGAGACAAAAGATAGAGAACCTTATCCTCCTAGCAAACAACAGTTTACCTTCTGATGGGGTGAGTTCTCCAGTAGTCACAGGTGTTTTTGGCTTGACTGGGAGAAGTCCTGAGCTGGAAGGCAAGCAGACTCTCCCAAGGGAAGGGGAGTTCCTTTCAGTGGAATGGCATTCCGAAGAGGCAGCACCACAATCCCAAAGGGCTGGTTGAGTCATTCATTCACAAACGTGCACTGCATGGTGCCAGGCAGTGTTACTGGTGCTGCAGGGCCAGCCGTCAACGGGTCAGGTCACTGACCTCACGATGTTTATCACCAGGTGCAGTGGATAGACATTAATCTCATTGCATAATTAAGGGTTTGGCCTGGGTAATAGTAATCCACGTTTATCGAGTGATATGCTGTGCCAGACACGGTCTTCGTTCTTCAAGGGTTGAACAGGAATCCACTGAGTCCTCACCAGAACTCTGTGAGGTAGTTACCCTCGACTGTTAGCAAGGTAAGGAGCTGAGTGCTGAGAGCTCCAATTCATGGAGCTTGGGAAATTGGGAGCCCGAATTCAGACCCAAGCAGTTTCACTTCAGAGTCTGTCTTCTTATCTACTGAAAGGATAAATGCTGCAAAAGGGTAATAATAAACATATGAATAATTTGAGTATTACTTATTAATATTTTGGATTATGGCAGGCAGCATGAGCAAAAGGGGGCTCCAGGAGGGCAAATCCTGGGAACTCCCACCATAGGCTGGGGGACCGGCTACGCAAAGGCCCCGTGGCATAATGGGTTATGGCTTTCACGGCAAAATACTAGTGGCCAAAGCAAAGTGAACACAAAGAAGTTTTCTGAACAAAGAAGCCATAATAATAATAATAAATTTAACAAATAATTTTTTAAAGATTTATTTTTAGAGAGATGGAAAGGGAGGTAGAAAGAAAGGGAGAGAAACATCGGTGTGTGGTTGCCTCTCACACGCCCCCTACATGTACAGCAACCCTTTGCTTCCAGGCTTTATCCAGTGCTTTATCCACTGAGCCACACCATCCAGGGCTGACTTAACAAATACTTTTTAGGCCTTATTGTAGGTCCTCAGGAAAACAGAAATGAAAATAAAAAACCAGATGGTTCCTGCTCTTAAGAGGAAGAAAGCATAAATATACCAATCAATAAGCAGATGAATGTAAGTCAGTTATTTACTAGATCCAGTGGCCCTGAAGAAGGCTGGCAAAGGTGCTGGGATTCTACTTAAGAGAAGGTTGACCTACTAAGCTGACATTTGATAAAGACGTGAGGGTATGAACCTTATGTCTGGGAAGCGTGTTCAGGTGGAGGCAACCCCAACTGCAGGGCCCCTAAGCTAGTGTGGCTGGACACCTGGGATTTTTCCCTAAAATTTTCAGGCTGCTTGAAGTCTTTGCTTAAATGTCACCTTCTCAGTGATGTCACCACTTTACAGTTGCAGTCCCATGTTCATGTAAGCATGCCCTGTCCCCTTCTCTGCCTGGCCCACTACCTGATATACTACATATTTTATATAATGAAAATTTTCTGTTTTTCCCTAGTACAAGGTCAGCTTCAAAGGGGCAGGTTTTTGAAATTTTTTTTCAGTGCTGTAATCCCAGCTCCCAGAACAATGCCTGGCCTACAGTAGGTACTTGACATCTTTATGAAGTGAATATATTCATATTTAAAATACTCTTGTGATCTGTTATCTCTATCTTGCTAATAATTCATAACAGTATCAATGGTCAACTTTTTTATGCAATGCCCGCAGTCACCTTCCACATTGTGATGTAGTGTGGTGCATGGAGAGGGAAGAGTGGCCAGGACTGCACAGTCAGAAGACCTGGACATTGATCATTGATTCATTGATCATGTCAGCTGTGATAAGTCTTTTAATAACTCTGCTTTCCCAACATGATTATTTTCAGGATCAAATAAGGCAGCATTATATGGAATATGACCAGTGCCTGGCATAGAAATGTGCTTGATAAATATTGCCAAATCTGAATTTTAAATGCTTAATGGATATAAAATCTAATTTTGATTTTTCCAGGTACAGCTTTTCCTGGTTCAGATGATCCCTAAAAAATGTATTTAGGACTGTTACATTTGGAATATTCTAGTTATCCACGAAACTGTGTTTGGATTACAGCAATTTGTGGTCTTCATCTAAGTAGTTTGATTCAGCCAGTAATAATTGTGTGAATACCATGTGCAAAGCCCTATACCAAATGCTAGGGAAGCAGAAATACATGGCCTTGCTCTCCTGGAAAAACTTAGAGAACAGTGGTATAAAAAGCATAAAATTCCATAACATCAGTGTAATGTGTGCTGTGAGGGTGAATCTAACCCAGGGATTGTGAGAACGTAGCAATGGCACTTTTAGCCTGATCACAAGAACTCACAGGTTCAGGAAAGACTTCCTCATGGAGACAGCAGCTGAGTCATCGTGAGTGTGAGTAGTAGTAGCTGAAACAGGAAGTGTCGAGCAGACTGAGGGAAACATGAAAGCAGTGAGGCATCTAATAGCATGGCCTGTGCATGGAGATAAAGGATGAGCTCAGGGTTCCTAGGGCATCATGTTCGTGGCAGTGAGGACAGTGCAAGACATAGGTAAGGGACAGTCCGCAGAGGGCCCGTGTGCCATGCTGGAAGGCATGGACTTCATTCTAGGGTGGATGACCAAAAACCTTGGGCTCTAAGCAGAAAGTCCATAGTCTGATAGACATGTCATGTTTTCCAGTGTCCTTAATCCATTGTAAGAAAAATAAGCCCACATCAATTCTCCCGGTTCTTCCTAATAAGGTATTAATTTGCTGAAGTTTTCATGTCTCAAGACCTCACTCACCATATGGTTCAATAGATGTGATATTCCCAGGAAAGAAATATGTCAGACTGCCCACACTAATTCCTTGTTTTTGTTTGGCAGAACGTAACTGAATCTGGATGCAAAGAATGTGAGGAACTGGAGGAAAAAAACGTTAAAGAGTTTTTGCGGAGTTTCACGCACATCGTGCAAATGTTCATCAACACCCCATCGCAATGATCCTCTGTGGTGCCTCTCTTGCTTACAAACATCTCCCCATTGCTTAGAGGCCATGGAGCATTTTGCATTTCCAATGTGCCACCAAAACAAGTTTTTCTAGCGAGAAGATCTTCAGGACCTCGGGTCAGATGAACTCTTAGAATCCAAGGCAGAAAAATGGCATTGTGTAACATGGTGTCTTTGAACTGACTTATTTTGTTCATTTATGTTTAACTTATTATTGAAATTGTACATATCTGTAGCATAATATAAAATGTTGAATAAAATTGTGCACATATTTTATCCTTTGAAATTGTCCTGATGTTTTGCTTCTTGTAAGAAAGTAGGGGACATTTGTTCGAGGATGACTGTCAAAGTATTTATAACAACTACGGGGTCTGGGACCACTGGTGCAGGTAGAGGGTAGGTTCCAGCCAGTGTGCAGCCATTGCCTGCCAGACTTCGCTTCCCTCTCCACTAGGTGTGGCGCCCAGAGGAAGAATTTGCTGACTGCCCATGAGAGAGGAGGAGCAAGATGTGAAACCAGGGCTTCCTTCTGTCATTCAGTTATTGACATAAAAAGAACTATTATGAAAGAAGGAAACTGCAACATCCTGGCACATAATGTGCATCAATACATCTTAGGTGGGGGTGGCAATAAAACCGTCTCTGAGAAGTGGACTTATGTATGGAATATTAATGGGTATAATGATGTTTATATTTCATGTTTTCCCAAGAACAGGTACTTTATTTTCACTTTTTTTTCTTACCATATTTGTATAATTAACTGATTTGTTAGAGCCAACATTTTCTGACATAAAATAATTGCTTATATACTTTTGCAAAACACTGTCTAAAATTTGCAAGCTCACTTTTAGTGAACTATGATTCAAATGAAATATTTTTGTTTCATCACAAATTTCTTTCAGCCAATCCCCTTCTGGCAGTGTGCACTGAGAGACTGGCTATAGGGTGGGAGCTGATATGTGGATTTGTTCTCTCTCCATTTTACAGGACAAACTGGTTCTCTGTTGGAACATTCTCTTACCACCCAGTGCCCCTTCCCTGCTCATATATCCATTGTTCTAATTGATGTATGCTTCAGAATTTCTTTGAAGATAATTTTGGAAAAATCTGTATTGTGTTTGACTTTCAAAGAGTCATGTGTTGGCTGTCAGTTTGCTTTCTGATCTCCATCCAGACAAATAGTATTTGGCAGCCACACTTCTAAGTTTAGGGATTAAGATACTGGCAATTGTTTGTTTGCTTGTTTGTGTGTGTTTTAAAATTTTATCTGAGATGCAATTTTAAAAATGTATATATATTTTCCCCACCCCTTAGTTTTCTATTGCTGAAAAGTAGGGAAAAGTTACCATTTTAAACTGTCATTCTTCAACCCAACCCTTAGACAAAAGGTAGCCTCCCTGCAGTGTTTGTTGGGATGGGGAAGAAAAATTATAATGGCAGTCACGTTAGCAATAATATTTTATAGTGACCGATTATCCACCCTGGTCATAGAACCATGCCAGTGGTTTTAAAACTTGGTACTTTTCAGTTCTCGAAATTAGGATCCCTCCCCTATTAGTTATTTGACATGGCTCACTTCAGTCAGTCTTAAGAACACGCTTAGCTAACTTAAGGATCAAGTGATGATGTCAAACACTACATTTTATTTTTCATTCCTATATTCTTAACAAAATCAGTCTTTCATTTTTGTTTCAAAGTTTTCCCTTCTTGAGCTACCCTCCATAATTAACCAGCCCAGTGTCATTTGTCTGGACAAGTGACCATGTCTGGTCTCTGACTGGACCAGATTTTTCAACTGGTGCACCGCAAGAATTTTTAAAATATGAAATACCTGGCCATTTAATCAGAGCCACTGACCTCTTCTCCCCTAGATTGTCAGATAAAAAAATGGCAACAGCCAACACAACAATAGCCACCTGGTGTGGACTAATTGAAATTATACCTACTTTATGTTAGCTTGGCAAAACGAATATAATTTTTGCTGGGCCGCACAATTTGAGTAATTAGTTTATGTGTGCCATGAGGTTAAAAAGGTTGAAAAGGCCACACCTAGACAAAGATACTGTGTTTATGTCTCCCCTACTGCCCTAAATGCTAAACGTGTTGCCATGTATCAGATAATAAAACACAAATCCATAGGCTTAGAACCTCAAATAGTAAAGGTAAAGCTAATAAAAATCAGGTTTGCTGTCCAAAGTCCTACTCTTATATTCATTTCAGATACAGAAAACGGTATGCAGGAAAATATTTTTTTAACCTCTCCCTCAATAAGCAGAAAGGACTAGAAGGTGGAGGATGTGGAACCGCAGGCAGGTACAAGGCAGAATTGGTGAGCCCAGAGATTTTTAAAGCCCAGGCACAGGTCCAATTTTATATCCTCTCATTCTTTATCTTAGAACAGAGAATCCACATGGAGTTACTTTGTTTTGCTGCGGTTGTGAGTGAAGCTTATGTGTTGATGTGTTATTATTTATGGCCGTCAAACTCAATGGCTCATAAGGAGAAAGTGACATATACAATATGAAAATCAAGCAATATTTTTAAAATCAAGTAATTGTCTCTCCCTCCAGACAGAAGTACTAGAGAATGCATTTTTGTTCCTTCATCTGTGTTATATCAGACTTCCTGTAAGCTTTCCGCATTCACATGTGAGTCATGGTTGGCACACGTATGTCATGTGTAAATATTTTCCCCAGAGAAAATCCCATCTCCATAGAAATTTGGTTCAATGCTTCTGAGTGTGTCTGATGACTGAATTTTGTTTTCTCAAAGAATAATTATGCAAGGTAACTTTAGCTTCATTAAAACGTCCTCTAATTATATAATCTGTCTGATGCAACACAGGAGAAAAATTAATGAATCATTAACGAAGAGCTGTGACATTTTACTTCTTCAATGCTGGATTTCAAAATAAGTTAACTTTGAGAGGAATTGAAGAAGAAATTTTTACACAGAAGCAGAATTGAAAATTATACATTCAGTTTTTACAACCTTGTCAACATTTTCAGAATTTTATCTTCATTGTCACCCTATAAGTGGTTCTTCTTCATCATCATCACTGTCTTCTGTCAGGTAAGTACCATCTGGTCTGATGGGCTCTGGTAAGGATTTTGCTTTATCCTCCAAAAGAAAGAGACTCTTATTCTCATATGTATAAAAAATACAGGAGGCATTGTTTCTAGTGTCCAGAGATGAGTTGAAGTCAAAATCTTCTTCCCATTAAATCCCAGGATAATAAATCATTTTGAATAACATCGTCTTGCATGGGCCTCATTATTGCAATAACTTAATGAATTCCTTGCAACATGTAATGGAGACCAACTTCAGCGAGTATTTAATGATTCGTTCACTGTCAGCTACAACAAACCTGCTTATCGTATGTGTGACGTGAGAGACAGAAGTTCACAGGGATGAACATGTAAGCCCAGCGCTGGGTTCTGAGTGTTACTGGTGGGAAATGAGTTCTTGTGGTACCACAAGGAAACGAATTTCCTGAGACTCACACAGGAGGATGGGGCTCTGCAGTAAACTTTATTGATGATGTCAACTGAAGGAGGTTCCCCTCCTGACTTCTCAATGTCCCATCTCCATCCATCTCACCATGGAAAAGGTCCAATCTTGTCTTCAGTAGGGCCAGAATAAAGGCCACTGCCCAGAGTTTCTGCTCCATATTAAAGTTCAGTCCAGGCCAGCATCCGGAGAGCTTGGCATGTGTTTCCCGCTGCAGTCCGTTGCTGTGCCGTGGTGTTCGGGCTCCCTGCTGGAGCCTGCGCGTGGGGACCGCATGGCTATGGGCCATCCAGCTGCTAAGGGCTCATGACTATGGAGGGGGGAATTCATGAGAGCACAGTAAGAGTTCAGGTTTTGGGGGCGTGGGAAGAGCGCTTCTTTGTTCCCCTGGGATAATATTAGCTTGGGCTTGGAATGGAGCAGGTGCTTTTTCAAAACCACCAATCAATTTCCCACACTTTCGTAAACCTTGGACAGATCCACTCGCCCTCGTCAGACTGACAGGCCTCTTCGGTCAAGTACCTCCCCCTGCGCCTCCCACTAATCTGGTACTGGAAGAGGGAAGGGAGGAGCGTTTATCCCCTTGGTGGAGCCATGCTGTGGTCCCCTGGAGCATCAGCCTGCAGCTTCCTGATGCAGCAAACAAGCTCATGCTCCCCAGTTTATTAAACTCAACGTCAAAGTCCCTTTGCTCCCCTTTCTCATCAGTAATTAGCTAAACGCCAACAGTAATGTGAGGATAATCAGAATGGAGCTGTGGTCGACATCTTAACAGGGAAGCCTTCTTGAAAGGGACTTTTAAAATCCTGTTTTAATGAGAACTATTTGATATGATGGAGGCCAAGCCTTCTCATCCAGAAAAAGAGGTTAGAGGAAGGCACCAGCTGACTGTTGACAGTGCGCCCTTGAAACAGGAAATGAAAAGCGGAAGGGCAGCTGTAATGGGGTGGAGAGAGAGAAAGCAGTTACCTGTAATCAGGGACGCGGAGGTTAGGCTGTGTAGTGCCTCAGAGGCGACAAAGGCTGATGTGTTTAAGGACAGGGTAACGAAGGGGCAATGTTTCTGAATAAGTGGCAGCTAAGCGCCTAAAGGCGATACGAGAATGTCAGCGCAGTGATGGTTCCACATGACAAGTACTATCTTTTCAAGGGTTTTAAAGATCATGATCATCAGCCAAGTTCAGTTTCCTGAGTTGATTTAACAACGTCAAAGCTCCCAGCGTGGCTCTCTGAGGACACACCAGGCTGATGGAAATAATAACCCTCTTACACTTTTACGGTTCTTTAAAGTTCACAAAGCACTTTTATCGGTATTATTTTATTTTATAAGAGTTTCCGTCCCCCGCGGGTATAGATGAGAAGAGATGCAGAGCCTATAAAACATTTTGCTTATGTTACTGATGTGTAACACACGAAAAGCGAAGAAATCACCTGAAATTTTGTTCGCATTCAGCTGTGTATTTATTCTATGCCCTATTGCCTTTTATATTTTCTTTCAAATAAGCATGAGCATAATACTTGGGGTGGAAAATTATTTGTAGTTAAGGAAATAAAAACAGAGTTTAAGCACATATTTTTATTCCATATTTTGGTTATTTTTTTCTTCCCACAGTTCTATTCCGGTGTTTTGTTTGCTTTTGTCCAGATGGCAAATGCACCATTAAGTTTATCCAGCCTGAATTAATTATCTTTTTATAGTAAAAGAAAACACTTTACTTTTTCTGACAACTAAGATGTTTGTGCTCTATTTATGAATAAATAAAAGCAGTTGTTATACACAGCATTATTAATAGCATTGCTTTAAACATCTCAGCTAAAAAGAAATCCACTCTCTTCAAGATAATGTAGGCTCTTGGTGTCCCAGAGTTTATTAAACAGTGAGAACCACAGGCCTATTACCCATACTACAGTATAATAAGAAAAATATTACACTTTCTGTAGGAGAGGCATTCAATTCACAATTGCAGGCACAAGCAGAACTCTTGTAAGTAGTCATTGTCTTTGCTAATCATTTGACTGATTTTTCAGAGCTTCACAGGTAAGAGTGTGGAGGTCAGCAAAGTGGCTTTTTCTGGAAACAAAGCAAACACAGACAGACATTATTGAAATGGCCACAACCATGCTATTACCTGCGTTTCAGTGGAATGGCTTGTTGATGGGTGACGTGGTCATTGGAGAAGGGATTTTTCCTTTGTAAGAGAGAGTAGGTTTGTAAGCAGAGAAAGTCTTCACGCTCACAAAGAAGAGTTTTGAACTCTGAACCAGAAAAGGGAAGATAAAGGATAACCCTCGTCACCACTATGAGATTATTTTTCTTGGGAACATCTGTTTGGCCTTCAGACTTTCCCTGTTTGAAGGAACTTGATTTCCTATGAAGTCACACTCTTTCTCAGCAGAGCTGACTTGTCCCTAAGGGTTTATTGCATCCCTTAGTTATCTTTATTTTATGTCTAACAACAAACATAAAATGTGCCCAAAGGAATGAGTATTTGCAAAGACTGAGGGCTGACTGTGGGAGCTGCAGCTGGATCCTTTAAGGGCATGCATTCATTGCCTACAGAGAACTGAAAAGCAATCATAGGATGGTACACGTGAAACCAGCGTCATTTTACTAATCAATGCCACTCCAATAAATATAAGAAATTTTAAAAACTGACTGAAAGTCTGTCTGCCTTTATGATCACCATGTGCCAGTGATTCTGAACGATGCCAGTGTTAAAATACAGATGGTCTCAACTTAAAATGATTCAACTTAATGTTTTGTCTTTACGATATGTATCCAAGTAGAAACCACCCTTCAAATTTTGAATTCTGATCCTTTCCCAGGCTACCAATATTCACTACAATACTGTCTCATGATGCTGGACAGTGGCATATTTTGTGCTTTTCAAGCTCTATACTGCTTTGATTTCTCTGTCACTTTAATCACTTCTCAAAGACATGTTTAACCTGGGGTCTACAGGTAACTAGGCTGTCCATGCATAGTTTCAGGAGATCTCCAACCCTCAGGAAGAAAACATAAGTGTGTATGACAGTGTGCGCATACTGTTTCTCTAGGGAGAGTCCATAGTTTTCATCAGATTCTCCGTGTGTTCTATGAACCAAAACGATGAAAGAATACCTCTCTGGAAATACCCTTTCTCCTCCATTCAGTTGAAGGGTCAGTCAGCATTGAGTCTTGTGACACTTGCATTGCACTTTCATGCATATCTCAGGGTTAGGAGATGTGTTGCTGTCAGTCCGTGGGTCACATGTCGAGCCACAAGGTGATGAAACTCACAGTTTGACATCAGACGGCTTTGGCCTCTGAGCTATTCCAGGAGGCCACAGCCGTTACTGAATAGACTCCCCAGAGACAGGAAACCAGATGTGGTCTCAGCCATCGGATCCTGGGCAACGTGCCTAACCGCTCAGAGCCTGTTCTCTTATCTCTAACAAGGGAATCAGCTGCCTATCAGGATCGTTGTGAGTTAATTCAGATGCTGACTATAGTTCTTCATACAGAGTAGGCACTACGTATCTTTCTTCCTTCTCCTGAGCGCTTTTTGGCTTCCTTTTACTCTCGTGAGGTGACTCCTTAGAGTTATAACCAGCAAAATTGAGGATAGCCTCAGGCTGGAACAAGTACTGTACTTCACATGCCCAGAATTTTCTTGAGAAAGTTCTATTTTAATACCTTCCGGTCTTAAAAGAAATAGCATGCTAGCCTTTTTTACCCATCAAATTTCACCAGTCAACTGCCAAAACAAATGATCTATTTGCTGTGCTTTTCGGCTTAGCAGCAGGTTGCCCTGGGAAATGCTGCCTTTAAGCCAGCTTGACCTCTGCCTTCTGTCACCCTTATTCCACCTTCAACACTCAGTTGCACCAGTTATACTGGTTAACTCTCACCTACTACAGTGAACACTGCAATACCCCAGATTCTTATCCTCCCTCCCAACTCACTTTCAAGCCATTCCACCCGCTAGATTTCACCTATCTCATGACATCAGAAACCTGCAAAGTTACCTCATTACTGCCACTGAAGGTAATAACTTAATTTCATTAGTGATATTATTGATTTGATATATGACCTTGTTTACTCATCTTCTTAATTTTTGTCCTTCTCAGACAGTTTAGGTTGTAATGCATCCTGACTCCTGTGTCAGGTGAAGCTGGGGGCTTGCATGTCTTGGAATAGGTCCCAGTTATTCTTATAGTTCAGATCATGGCCCTTGCTAATGAAGGGTTTCATGATCTCGCCAGGATGATTTGGTCACTACTTTCTTTATTGGCAAAGTGTCGAGGTTGTGATTAATGTGGAAATTACATTAATTTGACCTATTATCAAATTCTCATTATTGGAAAATTCTCTGAGCAGATAGTAGTGAACAAAGGTGGTAGAAAACAGAGGTCCAAATCTATAATTTTTCAGGTTTCGAAGTTGCCACTGGTGAAAAGTGATTACAGTGTAAAACCAATGGAGTGCAAGGAAGACTTGTGTTGTTCTTGAAGACTATTAGGCTCAAGGTTACCAGCCAAGCATAATTCTTGTTTAATTGTCCCATTACCACCTCATCCTGTTTATGTCAGGAACACCTTTAATAGAATGTCACTTCAAATCACTGCAATACAAAGACAGGTACTTTAATTTACATTAGCTTCAAAATGAATATCCTTTCCACAGGGACCCCCAAACCATCAAGTACATCAGAGAGATGCATGCTGCCTCTGTGATATCTCTGGAAGCCACAGCCATTAACATGAATACCATCCCCCTGGGACATGGGTCAGAGTGCTCTCCTCCCCTTTCTGAAGGGGGTCTTGAGTGCTGATCTAGGAAAAAAAAAGATTTGTGGTTTCTAACACTATTGCTTAATTTTAGAGTCTCTTTCTCAAAAGGGAAGATTTACTTATCCACCCAATTCCTGGGTGTGTGTTAGTTCTTCAGTCTTGGGTGTTTTGATGTCCCCAAGGGTCTATGGCTGTCTTTGTGGAGTAGTGTGACCTCATGAGAACTCCCTGATGCTTGGCTGTCTAGATATAGCTGAAGAAATCTGTGCTAGTAACGTTAACACTTCACTTGTTCATATATGTATATACACACATATATATGTAACCGGGGAGAGAGAGAGAGAGAGACAGAGAGAGAAGCCATGTATGGCCATTGACAGCTAGAGACAAGAAATGCAACAGTAAAATTCATTCAGAGAATTTCAAAGAGACAATTTGAAGAGCAAATCTCTAGGAATTAAACTTCTTGTAGAAATATCATATGATTTTTCAAAAACTCAATGATTCCATCAATAAAACTAGGATATAAATTGATGACTCTGACATTTGATGATAAGAACAAACCTGATGATTGTTCTCAGGCAAACACTGGGCAGTAGAATATTATTTGATTCTAAAAGTAATTGAAATGTATGGACATCGTTGTTAGGATGGCTAATAGAATTTGTTGCATGGTAACTTGCCATGGGACATACTTTGCAAATGCAAAGCCTCAGCATTTCCCCTTTGTCTCTATACTGTGCATTGCAGAACTTTGGGAGTGGTAACTCAGAAGTTTCCACCTTTCTGAGCTAAATTACCCAGACCTCAAGGAGGACAGGGTTGGGGAGAAGGAGGCAGAGTCACATTTCTGTCTTCTCTAACTCAGCAGTGCACTACATGGAAGCCTACTAGTAGATACTACATACTTAAAGGTGTTATAGGAACTCAGGAGTCTTGAAGGGACCCTGTCGGAGGTTAAAGCGTGTCTCCTGGAAGACTTAACATCAAATATTTAATGGATGAGTAGAAGTTTACCAGAGAGGTGGTCCAAAGCAGCCATTCCAGTACCTTTGCCCTGACCTCAGGGTTTTTGCTGAGGCTCCTTCGCCCTCCTCACTTTCACCTGTTCTGCACTCTGTCTTGCCTGGGGACTCTCTCAGTCTTCCTCGCTCGTACGGAAATGCATGCATCTCTCATTCCTGGCTCATTTTTAAGTAAAGGTTTTACAATGTTTTGACCTTCCATGTTTCCCAGATTGTTCTCTGTTAGAACAAGGATAATATTATGTTTTATTTTCTACCCACCATCACTTTCCCCAAGGACTAAGAATTTGATCTTTCCTGTACACGTTTCCCCAAATAACCCCAGAACAAAACTGGTACTCTGGAGCAGCAGTTTTCAAATGTTTTCATCTCATGGCATGCATAAACTAATTACCAAAATTCTGTGATACACCAAAAAATATATATTTTTGCCAATCTGACAAAGAAAGGTAAAATTTTGATTCAGTCACACCAGCTGGCTATTATTGTGTTGGCTGTTGTCAATTTTTTTTTTTTTATCTTACAACCTAAGGAAAAAGAGGTCAGTACCCCTGACAAAATAGTCAGGTGTGGCGTACTTTAAAAATTCTTGCGGCACACTGGTTGAAAATCGCTGCTCTGGAGGATCTTGCTTGAATGTCCTAGCTGTCACTTCCAGAAAAATGAATCAATCCAAAATGCTGCTTGGTGTTTGAGAAAGGAGGCAGGTTCCACAGAGGGTCAGGGCCAGAGCACTCGCCAGGGAGTTCTGGTGGCTCATTCCATGTGGAGGCTGCTATATTCTGTGTCAAGTTAATGAGTGCATGAACCCCGGCTTTTCTAATCATTGTTGAGACTGGCTTAGATCATCTCTTGTGTCATCGACATTTCAGACACTCTGGTGACTTTTTGAGGTCACTTTGTGGTTTCATGTAATTCTCAGCTTAGTCCCATGTCTCTTCATCGACAGCATGGGCTCTCTGTAGTTACAGGTCCCTCTACCCCTGCCTGGTTTGCGTATCTGTACAACTCTGTATTCTCTGCAGCCATTTGGCTGGACAACCACTCAACCACAGAAAGACCTTGGCACTTTGGTTTCACATTAAGGTGTCATCTCAGAAACCCTGGACAGGGAGCACAAATTCGGGCTACCAGCCACCTCCTCCAGAGAGGCTTCTGAGGAAGATGTATGTACATAAAAAGAAGGCAGATGGCAACTTGTATTAGCAGCTATCACTACTTTAAGTTTTGGTACCTCCGAGTCTCCGTGTGGAACCTTGGCCATCTGTGATGGGTGATAGTACTGTGGTCCCTCTTGACTTGGACACTGTAAGCCTGTCCCCTGAATCTCAAAGCTCAGCACCAAGGTCAGGAGAGTTTAAAAAGTATCAGTAAGGGAAAATAAAGAGTGGAATGTTTTCTTAATCCTTAGATAGAGGAGGGTTGGCTCGAGAAGAGGAAAGTCCCTGAGAAAAGGAGAGTGAAAAAGACATCCCCCCCAACATGCACTCACACTCACACACGGACTCAGACCTTTCATTCCTTCCCCATCACAGAGACTCTGCAGTGTTATTTAGCACGACGGTCCAACAGAACATCTTGGAGCCTAGCCATTCTGTGTCCTCAAGCTTACAGGACCTTTCTGGTGACTGGTGTGGCTGAAGAGAGGTGTTGAGAGCTCCCCCAGCACAGTGGTCTTGGAGAGGATCTTGTTGGTTGGGGCTGATAGTGCCTGGAAATAGTAAAATGGAAACAGAGCTTCCATGAGCCCCCTTAAAGCACCCAACAACGGGTGCCATAGGAAAGTTGTAGGAGATTAATGGAAAACTGAATTATTGAGACTGGTTCAACAATTTCTCTTAATTTTTGAAGCTCTGCACAATTGTCTTTATCTGGATTCTGAAACTTTCCATCAGATGGGCCCACTTAAAGTTTCCAATCTCATCTCTATTTCCCTGAAGTTTCCCCTTCCCTTAACCTCATCAGCTGTGCCATTCTGGAATAACTGAGCCCTTCCTTCCTGTGAGTCTCCATCCTGTACACTCTGAGGCTCAGGGTAAGCAGCACTTTCTCCAAACCTCTTTTCCCAAGACAGCCTAAGACATTTCAATTTGCCACCTTTTCATAATCCTCTGTAAAAACCTATGTATCATGCCACAGTGCCATATTATCTTGTGAGTGTAATCAACTTATTTTCAAGCAGGCACGATTTGTTTCTCAAAACAAGCATCAGGTTGGCAGCAAGTTTCTCTCAGGAGAAAATCTCTTTCTTCTTTGCATTCCCAGGGTACTAGTAAATCATGCATTTGTTCTGCTTGCCAATGTGTGCGACCAGATGGATAGATGAGCAAGTCTGCCTACCTCCAAAATTAGCTCACCTGCCACTGACGGTGAATGATGTAGGGTCAACAAGGAAAAGATAAAGCTGATGACATTCACTACTTCAGAAGAAATGCATTGGAGAGAGACCGATAACAATTCCTAATAGGAGGCCTAAATTCAGCCTTTTGAGTCGGCTATTGAGTAGTCGAGAAGCAGCTCCTGCATAAACCAGATACCGATATCATTTTTCAATTCCTGACACAACCGCACCATTCATTGTGGCTGACCCAATCAGCTGTTGTGCTTTCATTGATTTTTAGAGTTATGTAAGTCCTACGTGTTTGTTATGGGAAGATTTGATAATTCAGGTTTGGTTTTTTTTTAAGATTTTATTTATTTATTTTTAGAGAGAGGGGAAGGGAGGGAGAATGAGGGGACTGAAACATCAGTGTGGTTGCCTCTTAAGCACCCCTTACTGGGGACCTGGCCTGCAACCTAGGCATGTGCCCTGACTGGGAATTGAACTGGTGATCCTTTGGTTTGCAGACCTGAGCTCAATCCACTGAGCTACACCAGCCAGGGCTGCTAATTCAGGTTTTAACAGAGAAAAAAATTAAACTTCAAGTCCTACATAGTATTGCTACTTCGAAATAATCACGGTGAACAATTATTTTAAAAGTAATTTGATCCTCTGCTTTCAGTTAATTGTTTTTTCCCAAAGTTAATCGATTGCATTTTATTAAATGATTACTCTTCCACATATACATACTTGAATACTCTCCTAGACTCTCTTTAATGTTTTTTCTTCATCTTCCTGTTAATCTTATTATTTAAGCAGACCAAAACATTCTGTGGGTATTGGCAATATTGAAAACTAAAAATGTGGAAAAATAAAATGAAAGGTTAGATGTGGAAGAAAATGTAAAGGAAAAGTTTTACCTTGCACAGAATGACAAATTTAAAGTTTGGCAAAGTCTTTTAAAAGAGGCACAGTGTGGAATAACTGCATGGATAGAGTTAATATAAATATTGAATAAAAGGAGTGTGTCCATGATAAGAAGCTTCGGCCATAAATGGAACAAAGATAAAAGAGTGTCCCAGAGGCACACAGTGTAGGAGAAGCCCTGTGTTTGCTCCCTGGAGACAGGGCTCTTTGGTTCATGAGTTGAATTACTCATTGCCAGAGAGAGCTGCACGGCTCTCACAGGGACACGTGTCCCGGGCTCTCAGAGCCTGACCTTCCCTAAAGGTCTGGTTTTGCTTGTTCCCTTCACTCTGACTTGCTGCTCAGCCAGTAATCGCTGAATGAAAGATGACTTCCTATTGGCTTGCTGACAGAGAGAGAGGGTGCTGGCCGGAGAGGCACATGTCTGATCCCTTGGCGGTTATCCATCTCATTATAAATGCTTAAATTAGCATCTTCTGAGTTTGTTTGTGTTGGTATCACTGAGATCTAGGTCTGCACATACAGAAGCCGCATAATGACTGCAAGATAGTTTTTCTCTGAACAGAGCTAATGAGATAGATAATAAATACATGCTCAACTTTAGTTTCAACTGACCCAAACAATTAAGCTACCTAGAAGTACAATTTCCGTACAAACGAAGACCCCAGAACCCAGAATTTATTTATAAAAAATTGTGTACTTATTCTTACACGTTTAAACTTCAGTCACCTTCAGAGGGGCGGTTCTCTCCACTTGATGCAATACACCTGTTGAGACATTTGAGAACTTCTTTTGTCCAGGGAAGCAAAAAAAAAAAAGTCACTCAGGATGAGATGGTGTGAATAGGGAGGGTGGGGCACAGGGGTCATGTTGTTTTTGGTCAAAAACTGCTGAACACGCAATGTGGTATGTAGCAGGTGCATTCATGAATCACTCATCATGAAATGGGCAAATGCATTGAAAGAGTCTTAAAAAAATTCACTGAAGCTGAATGCAGCCTCTCACAACACCACTAGCTGGTCCACTGATACAGATGGGTTCCTAGAACACTCAAGTACCAGGGGAAGCCCATACTACAAAGGAGCCCGCCCTGCAGAAGATAATTCTGGGCTCCCCCCACCCCGTATTTCCATAAATTAGCATTCACTCCCATTTTTTCTATCTTAAATAGGAAGAAAACAGGGTCTCTGGGCCCCTCACTTTAATGCCAAATGATTTTAAGGGAGATTTAAGACCCCACGCATGTTGTTTACCCCAAGAAAGCACATTCACATTAAAAATACTTGAAGTCCCCTTAGAAAGAAGACAGGCCGGTGTAAGAGTTCAGAGACCCTGCGCATCCTGTATACAGCACAGCCTGCACTACCTGCCAACCTCCCAGCATGGCACCTCACGGGGTGCTCAGCAGAGAGACCAGGGGCAAGGCCGAATGGGGAGGCCCTGCTCGGTGCAAATGTCCCGGCCTGCTGCAGTCTGAGGGCAGAGCGGAAGTACTGATGAGGGAAACTCTCCCACATGCCAGGCTTTGTGCTGAATAGGCAATGGCAGCAGCCTTTGACGGCAGATGGGGCAGGAGGGCTGGGAGAGGCCCTTCAGAGGCGCGCACATAAGGAGCCTGTCTAATTTTGATGGCAAGAGTGGGGTCCGAGAGAAACTTCACAGGGACTGCCAGCCTCCCAGCCAGTGCTATGCAATGGCGGTCAATCTTTGGAGGAACTAAGAGCTGAGATAACCCCCCACACAGATGCAAAGGCACCGTGGTAGAGGAGGAAAACTGGGGTGAACCCCTAGCACCCCAGGTCTTGTACTGAAGACCAGGCAGTCTCTCCTAAGGAATCTGCAAACAGGCCTGTCTACATAGGTCAAGTGGTTTCAAACAAGGATACCAGAGCAATTCAATGGACAAACGAAAATCTTACAACAAATAGTGCTTGAAGAACTGGGTATCCATATAGAGAGAAAAAACATCCACACAATATATGAGAAATAATTCAAAATGAATTATGGTATTAGACCTAAAGCTAAATGTATACAGTTTCCATAAGATAACAGGAGAATCTTGATTTAGGCAAATATTTATTAGAGCAGAGTCAGAAACATTAACCATAAAGAAATATTGATAGACTGCAGGTCAACAAAATTAAAACGTGTGCTCATGAAAATTTGCCATTAAGAAAATAAATATGGGAGCCTCAGACTACAGAAAGTATTCGTCAAACAAAATCTGACCAAGGATCATTTTCCAGAACATATAAGTAACTCTTACAATTTAATAAAAAGACAAAAAACCCAATGTGTACAAGACTTGACGCATACCTCTCCAGAGAAGATAAACCAATGGCCAATAAGAACATGAACGTGTGTTCAACATCATTAGTCACTAGGGAAATGCAATTCAAAACGCCGGCGAGAATCTGCTACACACCAGCCAAATGACTGCAGTGGAAAAGATTGATAACACCAAATGTTGGAGAGAGATGTGGTGCC
>PVJI01018851.1:0-32391 GCA_004026765.1 Micronycteris hirsuta
AATCAAAACAGCTTGGTACTGGCATAAAAACAGACAGATAGACCAATGGAACAGACTAGAGAGCCCAGAAATAAACCCAAGTCTCTACGGGCAATTAATCTTCGACAAACGGGGCAGAAGCATAAAATGGAATAAAAATAGCCTCTTCAACAAATGGTGTTGGGAAATCTGGATGGCCACATGCAAAAAAATGAAACTCGAGCACCAACTTACACCATACACAAAGATAAATTCAAGGTGGATAAAAGACTTAAATGTAAGTCGTGACACCATAAAAGTTCTAGAGGAAAACATCGGTAGGAAAATCTCAGACATTCCATGCAGCAACATCTTCAATGATATGTCCCTTAGAGCTAGGGACATAAAGGAAAGAATAAACACATGGGACCTTATCAAAATAAAGAGCTTCTGTGGGGCTAAAGAAAATAGTATTAAAATAAAAAGAGAACCAACTGTATGGGAAAACATATTTGCCAATGATACCTCAGACAAGGGGCTGATCTCCAAAATATATAAAGAACTCATATGACTCCACTCCAGGAAGACAAAAAAAACAATTAAAAAATGGGCAAAAGACATGAACAGACACTTCTCGAAAAAGGACATACAGAGGGCCCAGAGTCATATGAAAAGATGCTCAACATCATTAGCCATCAGAGAGATGCAAATTAAAACTACAGTTAGGTACCACCTCACACCAGTCAGAATGGCCGTCATCAACAAAGCAACAGATAACTGTTGGAGGGGATGTGGAGAAAAGGGAACCCTACTGCACCGTTGGTGGGAATGCAGACTGGTGCAGCCATTGTGGAAAACAGTATGGAACTTCCTCAAAAAAATGAAAATGGAACTGCCTTTCGACCCAGCAATTCCACTTCTGGGATTATACCCTAAGAATCCTGAAAAACCAATTCAAAAGAACCTATGCACTCCAATGTTCATAGCAGCACAATTCACAATAGCCAAGTGCTGGAAACAACCTAAGTGCCCATCTACAAATGAATGGATCAAAAAACAATGGTACATCTACACAGTGGAATTCTACGCAGCATAAAGGAAGAAGGAGCTTATACCTTTTGCAACAGCATGGATGGAACTGGAGAGCATTACGGTAAGTGAAGTAAGCCAGGCTGTGAGGGACAGATACCATATGATCTCACCTTTGACTGGATCATAATCGACAAAAGCAGAAAGCAAGCAGAACATAACCAGAGACATTGAAATTAAGAACAGTCTAACATTAGCCAGGGGGGAGAGGGGAGGGAATAAAGGGGAGAAGGGTTTTCAGGAATCACTATGGAGGGCACGTGGACAGAACCAAAGGGGAGGAGGGAGGCTGGGGAGGGGGGTGAGGTTGGAGGGGGAGGGAGGAGGGGAAGGGAGAGGATGCAAATAACTGTAATTGAACAACAATAAAGTAATTATTAAAAAAACTATGATATATTTACACAATGGAATACTATGCACAAAAATAAAGAAGGCACTCCAAAATAAAGAAGGAGCATGGATGGAACTGGAGAGCATTATGCTAAGTGAAATAAGCCAGATGATGAAAGACAAATACCATGTGATCTCACCTATAAGCAGAACCTAATCAACAAAACAAACAAACAAGCAATGTATAACCAGAGAGAATGAAATAAAGAATAAACTGACAGTAACCTTAGGGGAGGTGGGAGGGGATAATGGGGAAAAGGGGAGAAGGGTCATCAAGGAAGATATATAAAGGATCCATGGAGAAAGCAAAGGGGTATAGGATCAAGGGTGGGAGGTGGGGATATCCAGGGTGGGAGGGAATGGTAGGTGTACAATGGAGACAACTGTACTTGAACAACAATAAAAAATAAAAAAAAACAAAATATGTATAATATCTATATAAAGATAATTACAAAATGTTGATGAATGAAATCAAAGAAGATCTAAGTAAATGTATCGATAGCCAATGTTCATGAATAGGAAGTCAATATCATCAAGATGTTAGTTTTCTCCAAGTTGATCTATAGATACAATGTAACTCCAAACAGAAGTCCCACAAGATATTTTATAGATATGAACAAAATTATTCTATATTTTCTGTAGAAAGGCAGAAAACCCAGAATAGCCAATATTGAAGGAGAAAAACAAGTTGGAGAATTGAAGCTACCTAACTTCAAGAATTAACTATAAAACTCCACACTGCTTTCTACAATTAAAAATGGAACTGTTTTATGACCTAATGAGTCCACTTCTGGGCATTTATCCGAAGAAACCTGAAACACTAATTCAAAAGATTATGCACCCTATGTTCATTGCAGCGTTACTTACAGTAGCCAAGATTTGGAGGCAGCCGAAGTGTCTATCAGTAGATGAGTGGATAAAATTTGTGGTACATTTACACAATGAAATACTGCTCAGCTGTAGGAAAAAAGGAACTCCTATCCTTTGTGACAGCATGGATGGACCTAGAGAGCATCTTGCTATGTGAAATAAGCCAGTCAGAGAAACACAAGTACCACATGATTTCACTCATATGTGGAATCTAATGAACAAAATGAACTAAAAAGCAAAATAGAGACAGATTCATAGAGAGCAGACTGACAGCTGTTGAGGTGGAGGTAAGTTGGGGTGCTGGGTGGAGGTTGGAGGGATTGAAGAAAAAATAAAAATAAAATATCTATGACCACCAAAAATTAGTATAAAACTCCAGTAATCAATATAATGTTATCTGAGAAATAATAGACAAATAAAATAAGTCAATAGAACAGAATAGAGGGCACAGAAACAGACCCTCATACATATAGTTAACTGATCTTTGAAAAACAAGCAAAGGCAATACAGTGGAGCAAAGACAATCTTTTCCACAAATGATGCAGAAGTGACAGGACATCCACATGTAAAAAATTTGAATGTAGACACAGACCTTACACCCTTTACAAAAATTAACTCAAATGAATTATAAAACTAAATGCAAAATGCAAACTATCAAACTCCTAGAGGATAACATAGGAGAAAGTCCAGATGACCTTGGGTACAGTGATTCCTTTTGAGATACAACACCAAAGATACAATCCATAAAGTAAACATTTCATAAGTTTGACTTGATTAAAATTAAAAACTTCTGATCTGTAAAAGAAAATATAAAGAGAATTAGAAGTCAAGGCACAGACTGGGAGAGAATATTTGCAAAAGACACATCTGATAAATGACTATTATCAAAAATACTCAGAGAAGTCTTAAAAATCCACAATAAGAAAACAAAAAAAACTGACTTAAAAAATCGGCCAAAGATCTTAATAACCACCCCGTCCACTAATACGTACAGATAATAAATGAGCACAAGAAGGGATGTTTTGCATCCTGTGTCAACATGGAAGTTCAATTAAAACAACAATGAAATACCACTATTGAAATGGCCCAAATCTGGAACAATGACAACACCAAATTTCAGTGAGTTTGCAGAACCACCAGAATTCTCTTTCACTGCTGGAGAAAATAAAATGGTACAGCCACTTTGGAAGACAGTTTGGCAGTTTCTTAAAAAAGTAAGCATAGCCTTATCACAGGATCCAATAATTGCGTTTCATGGCATTTACCCAAAGACGTTCAAACTTTATGTCCACACAAAACCCTTCACATTGATATTTATAGCAGCTTTGTTCAGGATTGCCAAAACATGGAAGCAACCAAGATGTTCTTCAGTAGTTAATGAATTGGTAAACTGTGATGCATTCAGGCATGAAGGAAACTTAAATGCGTATTACTAAATGAAAGAAGCCAACCTGACAATGCTACATACTGAATGATTCCCATAATATGACACTCTAGAAAAGGCAAAGCTATGGAAAGAATAAAACGTTCTGTGGTCACTGGACTGGGGTGGGGGGTGTGTGGCAGGAGGGCAGTGGTGGAGATGAATATGGGCAGAACATAAAGGGTTTTTAGGGCAATGAATATTCTCTGCATGACCCTTTCATGATGAATCTATGTCATTATACATTTGTCTAAATCCATAGCCTGTACATCACCAAGAGTGAACCCTAAGGTAAACTATGAACTTTGGGAGCTTAATATGCATCAATGTAGGTTCATATTTGTAAATATGTACACACACACACACACACTCACACTCTGGTGAGTGATGCGGATAATGAGGGAAGCTATGCATGTGTACAGTGTATGTGAGAACAGGGAGCATGTGGGAAATCTCTGTACCTCCCTCTCAATTTTACTGTAAACCTAAAACTGCTCTAAAAATAAAGTCTTAAAAAGAGCACTATTTTGTAAAATCCATTTATTTAGCAAATATTTTTTGAGAGTCTATTATTTTACAGAGGCGTTATTCAAATGCTGGGTACACAGATGTGACTAAGGCAGATGTACCTTTAGGTACATCTTAATGTAACAAAACACCTAACTTAAAAGTGGCTTAAAGACAAGGAGTGATTTTTCTCACATAAGAAGAAATCCTGAGGTAGATGATTCAAAGATTGGCTCCACAATGTAAGCAGGTCATTATGGGTCCTGGCTTTTTCCATCTTTGTTCTCTGCTTTCCTCTGTTGTCAGCATTTTCTCGCACATTGTTAATATGGCTGCCACAGCTCCCTGGATCCTGTCCTCACAAGATAACATGACAAAAATAGGAAAAGAAGGCAAGGATTTTCCTCCTTATGACAAGGGTGACCACATACCCTGTTTTGCCTGGGACAATCACAGTTTTTGGCCTCTTTTTCTTCTGAAGTGTCCTGGATTAGACAATAAGTTTATACCACTAATCTAGCAATATTCTTTTATTTTTAATGGAGAAAAATACTTCCAGGAAGCTCCTTCAGAAAATGTCCCCATGAATCCCAATGGTCAGGATTAAGTTACCTGCTCATGCTCTAATGCAGGAAACTTCGGCTAAGTGAGCATGTGACATTTTAAAACTTCACAGCAAGTGGAGGCTTCTGCGGGCCAAAAACAAGCAGGAGAGAATGGCTGTTGGGTGAACAGTCAAGAGTGTCAGCCAAGTGGTTAGTCTGCATTCTCACAGAAGTGATTGGGATTTCCCCAAGCTGCACAGCCTGCAGGAACACATACGCCCTGCCAAGCCACAAGACACTTTCCATGTGGCTAGTGCAGAATGTCTACTTAAGGCTGTCACATATATTCTCATGACCAAGCAAACTGAATAGCTTCCTATTTTCTAGGTATTGCTATATTCCTCTGGGCCTTTTCTGGGCACAATGGCATGGCCAGGACTCTGCCAAGCACCATGCTTTCTATTTACTGGAGTTCCCTGCTTTGTGCTGTGGCCAAGGCTCTGTTCATGGTTTCAAAGCTGTTCAGAGGTCTGTGGCAAAGCAGAGGGGAATGGCACTCTCATCATATGTTGTGCTGTGAGCAAGTTCCAAGCATGGCTCTTATTGTCCTAATAGCTGACAAACTATTTAGTCAACTGGAGTTTGAGGTGGACAAGAATTGAGTTCACCAGTACTCATCTCTCCTTTAGGTCCATGCACAAGTATTCTCTAAGGCAAATCTTGCTTTGATTAGCCTTGGCCAATGAAATGAGAGCAAAAATAATGTGCATCCCTTCTAGATAAAAGCATTAAGAATAGTCTACCTGTTCCCTGTGTAATTCATGTATGAATTCAATGAGTATTGACCTGAGAAGAGGGAAGCTTTTGTCTTCCTTCTAACAACTACGACTTTCTTACTGGGTCAGGCCTATTTTGTCATCCTCTCCTTAGAAGTTCTCTCTCAAGGGTCCGCTCAACTCTCAAACAATTAGCTTTATGGAGGGTGATGTGACAATTAGCATTTCCCAGGTACATTTAAATTCATAACATAGATTCTAGTTAGTGTTCCCCTAATACAGAAACAGAATAAGTGATTGTACATGCATGTTTCGTGAGCAAAATGGATGCCGTATGCCTGAGAGGGTAAGGTTAGGAACAAAGCTGAGGTGATGAGGGAAGGAACACATCACAGGGTAGGTGGGACTTATGGTGGGTTTTGCAGAATGTATAAATTTCATTGGAGAAAGATAAAGAAGGGAGAGAAAAGAAGAGAGGAAATCTTTGTGAGGTAAATAGCACTTGGAAAGGTTGTAACTCAGAAAGGATAAAAGGAAGAAAAAATGCTTAAAAGAGGCTGTCCTAATAGTCAACTATGTTTGTTAAGTCCTTTGAGATGCATGGTACAGAAACCCATTCTGAAGGATCTGATCAAAATTACAGGAGTCTGTAAGTTAACAAAGATGAGGAATCCAAATCCAGACTTAAGGTTTGGGGGGCTCAGGAATGCCTATGATGTCTTTGGATTTGGTGCCTCTCTCTCTCTCCAGCACTCAGGTCTTTGATGTTTTCACGCAGGTCTTTCTATGAGGTGAGCTCAAGATTGGAGTTAACACCCTTCAATGATAGTAACTCTGAGAAAGGAAGGAAGGGAGGGAGGAAAAGAAAGGGAAAGAAAGAGAAGGAAAGAAAGAAAAGAAAGAGAGAAAGGCAGGCAGGCAGGCAGGCTGGCAAGCAGGCAGGCAGGCAGGAAGGAAGGAAGGAAGAAAGAAAGAAAGAGAAAAAGAAAGAAAGGGAAAGGGAGAGAAGGAGGGAGAAAGGAAGGAAGAAAACACCTACATCTTGAAAGTTTTAGTAAACCTTCAGGAATTAGATAGCATAACCATGGTCTGCCTTGGGTCCTGTACTAGCTCCAAAACAACCTTTACAGTGACCGGGGGTGTGATACATGAGCTCTGTGCCTGCTCTCAGAGCCAAGAGTCAGTCCCATCAGAACCACGTGGGCTGATAGTAGAGTGTGGAATTTCCAATGTGAAAATCTGGGACTGTAACAAGAAGAGGGAATGGATGCTGGGGGAGCAGAAATAATAATCACTTTTAAAATGTTCCTCCTAGAAGGGACTTTAGGGGTAATCTAGTTGAAATCTTTCATCTACAGGTGAGACGATTAAGTCCCAGAAAAGGAAATTCCAAATGATAGTACATTGGAAACTATAATTTAATATAGTGGGACTCAAATCTAGTCAGTTAATAAAAAATTTCTATCTTAGCAATGAATCATTAAAAATACACAATTATATTAAATGTTTTATCTCATAACACACACACACACAGTCACTTGTCAATCATCTAATGTGAGATCAAGGTATTATTATTTGTGACTATGCATCCACCTAATTGGCCTCCCTGTTACAAAATTGAAAAATATCAACTATAATAAAACTTACTTTTGTGGTATTTAAAGTGAAATGAAGGCTTAAAGGTAATTGCACGGTAACCTAAGTGCAGTATTTTTATAATGTTCATTATTTCCCTTCAAGTTTACTGTTGTCTTGCCCACAACTAATAGTGGTGAATATTTACTAAATATTTCCACAGTTTTCTTTGAAATAGCATCTCTCCATTTTTCTCCACTCATTTCATTGGTTTATATAAATTTTAATTATGTTGAATAATTATGGTATTACCTACAGATTACTAGAATAAATAGATTAGGATTAAAATTGCTAGATCTTGGTAGCCAAAAATTTAACTGGTAGGACATACTAGAGACCAGGCTGTTGGAGTGTTCAGTGTACTGGGCATCAGATTGTACATCTTTCAAAGAGAATGGATATTTTCTTGGTTTACATCTTTGCTGGTTAAGAACTGATCTGTGGCCAGTTAAGTGAAATTAGCTAAGGAAGCATCTATTCCATTGGACAAGAGACAACATGGCTCCAAATCTGGGACTGTATACATGTAAAGCAACTCCAAGTCAATTGTTCTCAGATCTCCTTAGATGTCTAGCTTGCAGATTTCTCTGTTTACCTTTCTTACCTCTTGCTCGAGGCCAATAACCTCAAGTTTAAATATCACAAGAGTAAAAATAAAATGCTATAATTCTTCACACAGATATTCTCACCCTTCTGATCTGCTTGCTCTCTCTTTCTCGGTCCATTTTACTCATAGATGCAGTGCAGTCTGGAAAGAAAGTTCCCACTGGAATGTCTAAGACAAACCGAGGCAGCCTTATCAGCACTTTCTAATTCCTAAGGATTCAGAACTAAGTCAAATCATCTAATTGAGACATTGTGCCAGTCTGGTGCAGGAAGTCCCTCTGAAACTGAAAAGAAAGTCAAGATGAACAAAGAAGGCAAGAGGTACTTACTTCCAAGGGAAGGTAAAAAAAAAAATACACGAACTCACATTTGATATTTCTGGTGAGATCCTGAGTTGGAGAGTTAAGCACATCTTTCTACTAAAATGTCTTAGGAAAAAAGTCAAAGAGACAAACCATTTTGGATGAATATTTCCCCATCCTGAGAAAACTTCAAATTCATACAAACATGCCGTCTTTTGCATATTCAGGTATTATAGAAAAATGCATATATAATAGACAAGAAAAGATAACTTTAGCATTTTAAAAACTTATTATGTGCTAGGTCTCCTAATAATTGCTGAAGGCGTGGGAATAGAGAGACAATCACAGGGAACCCACAGGCTCTAGGCACTGCCCACAAGGTTCAGAATGTAGATGTAAGTGCTGCGTGCAAACCAGAGTATGATTGGCCTTTGCTGTAGAGGGGGCATGGGGCACAGTCTGAACTGGGGAAGCAATGAGTTTGATTTTGCAGAGTAGACTAACTCTAGGAAAAGCAGTAAGTCTTTTAAAAAGATTAATGATTTTATCTGTCTTGAAAAAATAATTTATTTTCCAGATCAATAAGAAATAGGGGAATGAGAAATCTTAGTAGGTTTAAGCAATGTAAGGATCTGATAGGAGCATGTGCTGGGAATATAGAGCAGCAGCCGGCAGAGGCTTGAGCTGCTGACCTGCATCCATGTCCTCTCTGACTTTACTCTGACCTGCATCAGATCCAGGCTGCCTCGTCTCTCCTCTCCTTCCTATGCATCTCTGCAATTTACAAGCTGGTCTTTCAGGGCATGTACTTTAGAGTAATTATGCTAATATGGTATTTTCCTATTTATATTTTTTATCACCTGCCACCTCTACATTAAGACGGCAACTTCATCAGAGCAGGAACCTGGTCGAGATTGTCACCTGCTATAGATCTCAGTGTCTAACTTTGTGCCTAACACCTTGTCAGAACTTACAAGCATTTATGAAATACTTAATGAAAGAAACCGTCATGACATTGAGTATGCACCCTTCTAACAGCGCTCTTATTGAACAATGCCACAGGTCTAAAAGGCATATGCACCACTTAGAATTTGCATTGTGGTTCAAAGCAATACATCCTTTCTTGGTGCTTTTCTCCCATTCACCTAACAAAACCCCATGGCGCATGGCGCATTCCAGGGAATCAAGGCAGGCTAAAGTAGGGCATATCCAAATTGGAGACATAAATATTTTGGTTCAGACCTTCATAGCTTTACTCTTGATGATTTTAGGAAAAATAAATCAAGCATTCATGGCAATCTTGAGTAAAAAGGAGTGAAATAATTAACCTCTAGAGCACTTTTTGTGTTTTCCAACATATATCACAGACTTAGTTCAGAAAACAAGTTGTTCCACACACCCATTTGAAAATCATCTACCAAACATCAGAGCCATTATAGTTAGCCCTGAAAATCCACCCTTCGTCATACTAGCTCCCCAATGTTCGTGACTATGGCACAGATGAAAAGATGCTGGCCCATGATCCTCACTGGCTCTGATTAGAGGATGTCTAGGACAGCCTACTTTCCAAGAGCCAAGCACCTTGGAGGACAGAGTAGAGAGTGACTTGGGCACTTTTTTTTTCCCTCTATGGGCTTACCGGAGGCTGGAGAGGATGGCAGAGTCCTAGTTAATGGGGCAACAAAAGAGAGGAATATGCCAGTGATCTTTTGGCTTGGCAAACAATTCAGGGACACTAAAAATTACAGAATTGTTTTGGCTCAGGAGCTGGAGTAATGCTGCCAAATTCCGGAGACATTCTGAGATCTCCCATGAGCACTAGGCAACCCGAGGGGCCGTGGAGAACTTTCTGGGCACAGTTCCTATCAGCATTAAATTGAAAAGGAAATAAATGACACCCTTGGATAGCAAACACGAAGACTCTTTTTCCTGTAAATGAAGAATAAACACAGATAGAAGATTAAAGAAGATGGATACTACTCTCACAGAGGCAATGCAGTTGCTAGCACTTTGGCCTAAAATAATTTATTGTTAATTACTCATGCAGATACAAAAAATAAACAATCAAAAATTCAGATGTTTGCAGAACATCTTCTGCAAAATATGGATCTAAAGAAAAAATGTTTATTATTGATTGGCTTTTTCCTATTTACATATGAAGGTACAGCATTATATAACACAAAGATAAAGGGATGTAGCAATATTATGAGTATTTGGATGATGCTCCAACCATTAGAATTCAAAATGAAACATCCTCAAAAAAATTAAGGAAAAAAATATGCAGGAAAGAGGAGCTTATTTGCCCATAATACAAATATTGCACTTACAGTTTCATTTGAGATATTTCATTGTTTTGTTCAGAAATATTGGTGCAGCCCTGGCTGATGTATCTCAGTGGACTGAGCATGGGCTGGGAACCAAGCGGTCCCGGTTCGATTCCCAGTCGGGCACATGCCTGGGTTGCGGGCCAGGTCCCCGTGAGGGCCATGTGAGAGGCAACCATACATTGATGTTTCTCTCCCTCTCTGTCTCCCTCCCTTCCCCTCTCTCTAAAAATAAATACAAGTAAATCTTAAAAAAAAAAAGAAATATTGGTGCAATTGATGCATTTCTTTCTTCACTTCCTTAGGAGTACGACACTGTAAATGCAAGGGCACAATCTTTATGTTGCATCTTCTAAGTTAGTAAACAAATCTTGGCTATACTTTGCAGCGATACAGAAGAAAATATGGCTAGATAGAAACACAGCACTCCTAAACAGATGAAAATTGTTATTTTATCTGGGTAGGAATGGAAAGTTTTCATGAAGATTTGCTACTTCAACACATTCCAATAATATTTTCATAGATAATAACATTTCTCTCCCATTTTAATGGTTGAGACCATATTTTTTCGGAAGATTCAGGTTGTGGTTTTGTATCTAATTGAATAATTCTGTGCATCTGTAAATATATATATATATATATTCAAAATATATTTTGTTTCAATAATTTATGAAACTTTTGAGATACTAATTTCCTAAAATATCTTGAAACAGGGGCTAGCAATCATGGAGTACGGACATCTGTGTCTGTGTGGCATCTATCACTTAGGGAGAGAGGAACACAGTAGAGATGCTTTAATCTGTTGCTTTCCTTAGAGTCTCACCCAACTCTGACATGGCACTCCCCCACAGAGACACCTGAGTGAGTCTTCTTACCCACTCTGATCACATCCCACTTGTATCCACAGCTGCTGTTTGGATTTCAGAATGAAGGACAAATTTCACAGTGTAGTTTCTAAGATTCTTCACAATACAACTCTGGCCAACTTCTCTGCCAGGTTTTGTGCCAGGTTTTTATCTGGTCTGTGATTCCTCCATCTACCTAGGCATCCAACCACTGAAAAATCTGCCATCTCTAGGCCAAGATCTTGGTGCTAAGGGTACCATGGTTCATAACAGATACATTTCCAGAGAGGGGCAAGTACAGAAGCACTGCAAGGGGAGGGGACATGTAGGATACTGTGGAAGCAATAGAAAGCCTCCTATCTCAGATTTGGCTGGCTGGAATGGTCACAGATGTCTTGTATGGAAAATGAATGTCTAAACTGACACCCCAAAAATAGAAAGGAGTCAATGAGCCAAACAGTGTATCATGCGGTATGCTAGGAGAGGGAAGGGTTTTCCCAACACCCTGTGAAAGGGGACATTTTTAAAGAACCAGAAGAATTTTAGGATGACTATCATTGTAAGACTGTACTGCAGAATGAATTATTTACATTTACCCAATGTACCCTGCTTCTTCACTCCCCTGGTCTTATCTCCTAGGTTGGAAGCTTCTGCTGGGGCTTCTTCTCATGATCTTCTTGGTGAGTTCTAAGTCATTCCTTTATGTTTCACCTCTTCTCAGGAGTCTTCCCCAACCACAACATCACCACCTTAGAGAAACTTCCACAGTATCTACTTTGTGCCTTGGGGCATCTATTTAGCATTGTTCTAGGGTGTTGCACGTGTTACATAATCACGACTATTTTCTGACACATACATTCAGGTCTGTAAGCTTTGAGGGTAGGCATTGTTGTCCTCATACTGTTTTACTAGCTTAACAAAGAAGAAGGCATACCATAGATACTCAACTTTTTGAACGAAAAGGACTGGAGATAGTTAAACATCTTATATTCTTGTGCCCATCTGCAAATGTATTGGTGTGGGGTGTAAGATAGGCAATCTTCTCCAGACATGTATTGGGAAAAGAAATTAGTTCAAAACTTCCCAGGGAACACAGGAGGGACTTGTGGGAATTTTATGTCCCTGGATAACATAGAAAAACACAGTGACGGAGCCACAACCCAGCTTGTTTTAAAAGGCATTCACAGACTGACCATGCAGCCTTCTGGGGAGAATAACTAATTAGATTGGAGCGGAGACAGAATAGAAAGAAGTGCAAATATTTGATCTCTTTTTGAGTGAGAGGATAGGGTGGTTTTTAGTATGCAAAGCATGTTTTAGGGAATGTTTGGAGACCTGGCCCATCAGAAAAGAAGCACAAAGCTGGATATCAGGAGAGGAGTTCCTTTGGTTTGCAGTGTCTTCTTTTAGAAATAACATTTCTTTTCAAATTAAAGGAGAGCATAAATTGTAACAATGTCAAATCCTCAAAGTGACGCATGCATTAAACACCCTGCATAGCACCAGCCACTTTCTTAGCATATCATAAACTGACAAAACCCCTACCTTCTACGGTTGCTCGCTTGGGCTGAATGGTGATGGCTCCTTCTGCAATATCTTCATGCTGGTAGAGGGGGTTTACTTTGGACCCCCAGCTGTCTGAGCCCACCCAAAGAAAATGACCCGCTTGGTTGGCTCTTTTGGCTGCTGCAAGGATCTGCCTGCAGAAAGGAACATGAAAAATTATGTTATGACAAAGAACAGCTATTGAACGTATGCAAATTAAGAATCAAGCAGAAGGAACGCAAGCTGCTATTTCTCAAAGAATAAATAATTAAAGAAAAAAATGTAAGCCACAAGGACTTATATCCTTAATATATAAAGAGATTCTGTAAACCAATAAGGAAAATCATCAAAGCAGCTTGAGGAAAATAGACAAAGAGCATTAAAAGTCATCAGATACAAGGAGAACTATGAATGACCAATAAGCCAGTCATTCACATACATTAGAAAAGAGAAACATATGAATTAGAACAAGGTATCAAATTCACTCCTTGCATTGGCCAAAACGTTTGTTTTATTTTGTGTTTTGAGTTTGGCATAGGACTGGAGAAATGAGCACTCTCATTCACTGCTGGTGGTAATGTCACTGCTAGAAAGCAACATGTCAGTCTAAATGAAGGGTTTTAAATTATTAATTAAAATGTACAGAACCCCAGCTTAAACTTGCAAAAATACAAAACCAATGTTTATAAGTAAAAGTATGTGTGTGTGTGTGTGTGTGTGTGTGTGTGTGTGTATTTCAAGGGTAACTAGGTATTTGAATAATAATATTCAAATACACACATTATTTGAATATTAATCACTATTTATACTACTTATTTGTAGAATTTAATTTTCATACAAAAATATTTTGTTTGTGTTACTTATGATACAAAGGTATGCTTGCCATGGTAAAAGAGCTAATTTAATTGAAAAGAAAAGAAAAAAGAGAAACTAGTTATTCGTGAAAAAGTCATTACAATAACATTTTTGGAAGAACAGGGATAGATAAGAGTAACTGGGTTTGTAGAACAGAGAAAGCACTGGTGGGTAACATCAAAGGAGAAGTGGTTTGTCTGCCTCTCAGGACTCAGAGCTACCGAGTACCACTGAGGTGTATGGCTAAATTCAGTAGAAGTAGTGGAAAGATTGTGCATAGAATGGCAAAACAAATAAACAAAACAACAACAACAACAAAACAGGTTTTCTTCTCCTTCTCCCGTGCAGGATATGAAATGGTAATTTTTTAACAAATATTTAAGAAATAGGTCCTGACATTGTGAACACCCAAACAGCAGGAGGTAGTGGGCGAACCACATGAGTTAAACATGAAGGTGGTGTGGGTGGGGAGAAGAAGTTAAGGTTACCATTACGTATTAAAATGGTAAGACCCTCTATTAAATTTATAGAATTCTGGGAACCAATGGTGTATTGCCCCAGGCAGAAAACAGCTTTTCTGGAAATATTTGAACTACTCCCGAAAAACAAATCCTTGATACTGACATAGATTCATTAACGGAACTTGACCAGTCCACTGAGAGCCCACCAATTGACATGTGCATAGAACTCTTCAGTATCTTATCTAAATGGGAACTGCTAGAAATCACCCATAATTGTGGAAAACCTCCAATGTAAAAAAGAAAATTTTAAAAATTAACAAGGGAATAACCATGTGGGTGGGGGATGTATGAATCCCTCTCCCAAAAGCAAATACATTTAAGTGGGACTTATCATATCTCTGATCAAGAGCAAGGTAGAAAACAAGAAGTAGGTTAGTCATAAATAACAGTATGGTGGTTGGGGAGGGGGGGAGGTATCAGGGGTTAAATGGTAGTGGAAAAATACAATAAAAATTTTAGAACAAAAAAAAGAAATAGATTAGTTATTAAATTATAAAATTAAAATTGTGTTAGAAGATAAAGAGAAGAAAGTTCTGAAGAAAATGTCTCCAGGACAGCAAACCAAAACAAAAAGGAAGAACATAAACAGAAAAAGATAAATGTTTTAAAGAATGAATCCAGGAAGACATACATCCAAATAATAACATTTCCAGAACAATGTACAGAGAAAATAAAGTGAAATGATTTAATAAATAAAAATTGAATAAATTGAAAGTACAAATTTTCATATTAAAAAGGCTGACCCAGCATAATCTTAAGAAAAAACAAGCATGTCATAAAATTTAAGATTTTTGAAAATAATAAGACTATTTCAAAAACTTTCAAGAGATAGCATAGTCAATAAAATATATTAAAAAAACTTGCAAGAGAAAATAAGGACACATGCACAGAAATAAGAAGCAGAGGAAAAAAGTGATGAATGGTGGAGCAATGTCTCACAAATTCTAAGGAAAATTATTTTACAATCTATAATTTTAATATGCAATACATAAGGAATTCTAATACAAGTAGAATTAAGATGAGCAGTGGATATTACAGATTTTTCCATACAAAATTAGAAATTTAAGTTCCCTGCAAGTTTCTAGTTCTATAACTCATTAGTCACCATAGCTATTTCCTGTATAACGCATGTATCAGGTATAATGTATTTCAAAAGAAATATGAATCCAGACCTTACATTCCCAGCTACTAACTAAGTGTGGAGGCAGAATAAGAACATTTTTAGGCATTAAAGGCAAAAATGTTTTTCTTAAATTTGTCCTTTTTTAGAAAGTTATTGGAGGAGAGCTCGAGTAAAATAAGAAAATAAACTATGAGGAAAAATTGTAAAAAGCAGAAACATAAAGAAAAAGAAAGATGGAGATTTCAAAAGGGAAGTACCCAAGAAAAGTAATGAAATTCACAGATTATCTTATATATGAACAATAATGTAAACACCAATTTATATTAAATGAAAATCTGATAGAGCAATGTTGGGAAGAGAACAAATTGAGCCAAATTCTACCTAACATAAAAGTAATTAATAAATAATATTTAAAATTCATAATTCAAAATTATAGTATAGGCACTTTATACGGAAAGGCTTGAAGAAATAGCTTAAAGAATTAAAATTGTTGCTCAAAGAGAACAAATTCAAAGAGTTTATAGGAATGAGACAGGAGAGGAATGTTTTGAATCAACATTGCTTTATTCATATTTTCAAAAATATGAATTTATTATTTTAATAAAAATAAAACACAATCAGTTACTTATAGTTCACCTGGAGGTACAGCTTCTATAGATCTACCCCAAGGAAATAATCAAATGTGCTCCCCAAACTGTATCCTCATCACTGAGGACAACCTGAATGCAGAGCACAGGGAACTGGTTAAGCAACAGCACATCCAAAAATGGATGGAGACCAATTAAAAATATACTTAGTGTGATTTCTACAAGGTATTTTTATAAAAGAAAAGTTAAATTAAAAAACTGCAAAAGATTGCTCAATTCTTATATAATGAAAGCTTGCCAAAAATTCCCAACATTTGGATATATATGCAGTGAAAAGTATAGTGTCATTCACATGAGAGCACAGAAAAATATGGACGTCACAGGCAGGGGGTGGGTAGGTGGGAGAAATATGAATTTTTTTAGCTTAAATAAATAGAAATAGATACATGAGAAGAATGTGTGATCAACAACGACCATTCATTGAGGAGATGCTAATGAATTCTGAAGAGGATGAAAAAAAGAGGACAAACTGAGTGGAACAAGAAAGAAAAGAAACTGACATAAATACCAAAAGTGCTCATTCACCACAGCATATTTATATAAAACTGTGGGGTTATTTATTGAGATAAATAACATTACATCATTTAAAAATACTTACATTATTTAAAGTGACATGTGAATTGCAAAATGTAAAATACAAAATTTAACGTGATCGAGGTTCTGTTGGGGAAAACTTATGTATGTTTAAAAAGAAATTATTACCAACATTAAACTAGAATTTTATTTGTGGTTATCTCTGAGTGTTAGGATTGCATGTTTTATAGGGATTCCCTAAAACCCTAGTCTGTGATTTTTCTCTCTCACCTTCAATTTTTCTAAATAATCAGAAGGCACAGTAAATTCAAGAGTCCTTGTATTAAAGAGCAACAGCAAAAACTTCTCCACAGTTTCTAATGGATTTTAACTAGCCATATATTATTTTTATAATCAGAATAAAGTGTCCCAGAAAAGTAATTCACTCTTATCTAAAATCCAAATTATTAGTACCCATGATTGATTTAGCATCTATCTTAGCTTCAAAATCTAGATGCTAATGTCTTCTCACTGCTATTCTCTGACAAAGTATTTGAAATTAATGGTCTAAGAAATCTCGAAAATTCCCATCTACAGTATAAATTTCCTGAAAACAGAAGTAACATAACATTGTAGGTCATTAATACTCCTCAGACATCAGTATGTTTAAGATTATGCTTTGGAAGGAATGTATATACATATTGAATTCTATTATTGTGTTTGAGCTCTTATTGCTATCAATACTACGAATCACTGTATAAAATCGAAACACACAAATAAGCCCCAACACAAAAAGAATGAACATAGTTATTGAGAGGATTTTATACATTTTCACATCCCAAATTACACCTCACACTATCTAAAAATCAAGAGTATTAAAACCAACTCATTTCATTGCTATTTGCAGTAAAACTTTATGTGCCATGTATAATGTATTTAAAAATAAACATGAAGCCATACTTTATCAATGTATTATATATTTTACAAATGTGTGAAATAGGTATAAAAAGGATTTATGAAATGATTAAGAAGCGTGTTAGTAGAGTTGGCATAAGAACAGACACATGGACGAATGGAACAGAATAGAGAGCCCAGAAACAGACCCATGTCAATATGGTCAGTTAATATCTGACAAAGGGGGAAGGAGCATGAAATGCAATGAAAATCACCTCTTCAATAAACAGTGTTGGGAGATCTGGACAAATACATGCAGAAAAATGAAAGTAGACCATCAACTTACACAGAACGCCAAAATAAACTCAAGATAGATAAAAGACTTAAATATAAGGTATGATACCATAAAAATCCTAGAGGAAAGCATAGGCAGGAGAATTTCAGATATCCCATGCAGCAGTATTTTCAGAGATATTCCCTATGGCAAGGGGTATAAAGGAAAGAATAAACAAATAGTACTTCATCAAACTAAAATCTTCTGCATGGCTAAAGAAAACACCACAAAATGGAAAGGGAAACAGCCGTATGTGGAAACATATTTGTCAATGATACCTTGGATAGGGGTTTGATCTCCAAAATACATAAAGAACTCACATGACTCCACTCCAGGAAGACAAGTAATCCAACTAAGAAATGGGCAAAGGACCTGAATAGACACTTCTCCAAGGAGTACATACAGAAGCCCCATAGACACATGAAAAAATGCTCAGCATCACTAGCCATTAGAGAGATGCAAATTAAAACCACAATGAGATACCACCTCACACAAGTCAGAATGGCCATCATAACCAAGTCAACAAATAACAAGTGCTAGCAAGGTTGTGGAGAAAAGGGAACCCTAGTGCACTGTTGGTGGGAATGCAGACAGGTGCAACCACTGTGGAATGCAGTATGAAATTTTCTTAAAAACTAAAGATGGAACTGCTTTTCAATCCAGCTATTCAACTGCTGGGACTATTCCCTAAGAACCCTGAATCACCAATTCAAAAGAACTTATGCACCCCAATGTTCATAGCAGAACTGTTTACAATAGCCAAGTGTTAGAAAAAGCCTAAGTGCCCACCGATAATTGAGAGGATCAAAAACTGTGGTACATTTACACAATGGAATACTACACAGCAGAAAAAAAGAAGGAACTCTTACCTTTCGTGACATCATGGATGGATCTGGAGAGTATTACGCTAAGTGAAAAAAGCCAGGCAGTGAAAAACGAATACCATATGATCTCACCTATAAGTGGAACCTAATCAACAAAACAAACAAAAAAAACAAAACAAAATGGAACCAGAGACTTGGAAATAAAGAACAAGCTGACAGTAACCAGAGGGGAGAGGGGAGAAGTTAATGGGGGAAAAAAGTGGAAGGGGCAAGCAAAGGAACAGAGATAGATTACTCATGTGCATGGACAATGTGGGGCGGGGGGGGCTAACTGTGGGAGTGGGATGGACGGGTTGGGTGAGCAAGCGTGGAAAAGGTGGGGCAACTGTAACTGAACAACAACAAAAAAGTGAAAAAATCTGGAGCAAAAGGGCAGGATAATATTATGAAAACAAGATTCTCTTAAATAACTAAATCACAAAGTATAGAAGAAAATGCCCTATGAGCCACAGAATCAACATTTTATAAGGAGATAAATAATACATTTAAGGGTTGATCAGAAACAGTTTCCATGGATAGTATGTATGCACTAAACCTTGAAAAACAGACACACTTTCAACAGGTAGAGGAGAGAAGAAGCACCACAAACAAAGAAAGGCCATGGTGGAGGAGTGATTAGGGCACGTTGGAGGACCAGAGTCGTGTATTTTGGGTGGAGAATTGGGTGAGTGAAGATGAGGCATAAATGTTAAAACAGAACCACATTTTAAGGCATGATGAAGTTTAGAAAGGCAAGCATGTATTTAGATTGTTAAAAAGTGGGCATTAGACTAGGCATTTTATTCTTCCATTGAAAGCCATTTATGGACCATATCCTATGTGCTAAGCACTGTAATAGGGACTGAGAATACTAAAGGAAGTCAAAAAGGCACCATTATTGAGTACATTCCCTATGCTGTATTTACATCCCCTTGATGATTTTGTAACTATCAATCAGTACTTCTTAATCCCTTCACCGTTTTCAGCCAGCCCTCCAAACCCCTTCCCCTCTGCAACCATCAGTCTATATTTTGCATCTATGAGTCTGTTTCTATTTCGTTTGTTCATATTTTTTATTCTTTGGATTCTACATGTGAGTGAAGTCATATGGTATTTATATTCCTCTGTCATATATCACTTGCCATAATACCCTCTAGGTCCTTCCATGCTGTCACAAATGGTAAGATTTTAATCTTTTTAATGGCTGGGTAATACTCCATTGATAATATAAGTAACAGAACATTTTAACCCACGCTAAAGTAATATAAAATTTATTGAATGCAAACTGTAATTTAAAACTAAAATATATAAAAATAATTTTGGTAACAGATGACAGAAATTGGAAGAGGTTCTAGAAGATTGATGTAACATAGACTGGAATTTAAAAAATAAGAGATATCATCGCTGTCCTAATGATGCTTATAATCCAGTGGAGAACACAAACACTAAATAAACAATCAAACGATGTAAAATAACATCACTGACATAAAATGAAGAACTCACCAAAGCTTCATTATTCAGAGAAGTCAACATTGTTCAGAAAGCAAGAGCAAAGATGGCATTAGGCTGACGAAGTGAGGGAAAAAATAGTGTTCCAGGTAGGTGGACGATAATGTCCAGAGATCTAGGTGGGAGGAAACACAAATGGCTCCTGTGCCTGCAGTGTACAGAAGGTGATGGAGTGTGGACTAAAATAAGACAGGAGTGGGATGAGGCAGCATCTCCATAAAAACAGCTCAAAAGCATCTTCATTGTGTTGATGGGAGAACTGAGGCCTCAGGAAGTTGGGAGCAGGGCAGGGGGCAGGACACTTGCTCAAGTGAGACAGCGCTCATGCCGGCAGCATAAAAACTTCAGGTAGCCCAACTTCAGCTGTAACCCTCTGTCCGTTAAGCGGCCCGGCCGACCACGATCAGAGCTTAACACTGGCAAGACAAATGGATTCAGAGGCAGCACAAAGGATACCCGTGGAGGGGAGATGCAGACTGGGAGGCTGGCCGTGACAATAATGCAATAATCTAAGCAGGATGGAATAACGGCTGGGCACTCTACCCTTGATAAAAGATAGTAAGCTTCAAATTCAATGATATCGTATATTAAATTATAAGACAAAGATTTAGTAAAACCAGCACAGCTCTTTTGCATCAGCATAAGTATAACCTATACAACCTCTTTATAAGAGAATATTCATATTTTTTAAAGAAGGGGCATATCTTTGTCCTGGAAACTTCCTTACTAGGAATTATAAGTGCATATAATATATACGTATAAAATAATATATTAGTATAGTATACATTTGTATTATATTTATATTATATATTCACATATATATGTTACATAGTCATGTATGTGTATATCTGTGAACACAGATTTGTGAAAAAAGGAAGTTTACTGCAGCATTATTTAAAATTGCAAATATCTATAATCAAACTTAAATGTCAATCAAAAGGAAGCAGTTAGAGAAATCATAGTATAGACATAAAATTAAATTCTGGATGGCTACTAAGACATAATAAATGTATAGGTACTGACATTCAGGGACTCCAAAATAAAATGGTAAGTAAAGGCTAGCAGGGACCAAATGAAGATGCAAACATGGTATGTAGCAGTTTTTGCAAAGATATAGACTGTTTTAGAAGAATATAAAAGAAAATGGTAATTAGATAATTTATTTGGAAAGAAGTCGGCTAGGGAACAGGATGAATGGAATTTTTCTTTCACCCAAATCTTTTTTATATTTTTTTAGTTTTTTATCAGATTACTGTTTACTCTAAAAATAAAATAGGAAGGAAGAGGGAGAGAGGAAGGAAGGAAGGAAGGAAGGAAGGAAGGGAGGAAAAGGATTCTGAACAAGGGTGGTAGTGGTCAGAAAGAAAGCAGGGGCTATTTATGTTCTAGAAACATTTTTGAGGTTAACTCTATGTGGTCTGGCCAAGCAAGTAACAAATGAGCAAAAAGAAACAAGTTTACAATAAAAAGTTTCTTATCCTCACTTGAGGACATGCTTATTGATTTTTAGAGAGAGAGGAAGGGAGGAAGAGAGAGCAGGAGAGAGACACTGATGCGGGAGAGAAACATCCATCAGTTGCTTCTCACACTGAACCCACAACCTAGGTATGTGCCCTGGCAGGGGGTCAAACCCATAGCCTTTTGATTTATGGGACAATGCGTCAACCAACTGAGCCACATCAGCCAGGGCTGTAATCAGATTTTTTACTCCAAGAAGGATCAAGATAAGGAAAGGGAGAGGAAAAAGTAGATTGAGAATGTAGAACTATAACTTGCATGGGTTTTGAACATATCAAATATAAAGCTGTAGGGACACAGCCAGAATTATGACATTTTTTCATTGACATTAAGGAGAACCATTTCTGGATAAAAGTCTGTAACATTGGATATATTTTTAATAAAAGCAACTATAAAGGTTAGTGGTTTTCTCTTTTTATAAGTAACAGAATACATTACTTTGCTAGCAGGTAGGAAATCCAGGAGAGGACAGCAACATACTGCAGCTTCTATGGTTCACTATAACTACTTGCATGGGGTAGAAAAACACATGCGCCCTTTGCCACTACGTGATTATAGATTTGATTATTTGCTCTCTCTTTCCCCCTTTCTCTGCTGGTATCCTGATCTTTTTGCTTCTCAAAGTAGCAACATGCATATTAACAAATTTCACCAGTCATCCTTACTTTATATCCTCATCATTGGCAAAAATCACGACAGCCCTGGAGTTGGGGGTATCCAGGAGTTGTTTGATAATTCTGTCAAAGTCGATGGTCCTGTCTTTGCGCTCCTGGGGTATTCTCACAGACTGGGCAATGCAGAGCCCACCTGTTTAAGAAAAGAAAGCAAAGTATCAATAAAGTTGCTAAAAAGATTCTACAGAACCGGGGGAGAGTAACTGGGGAGGAGGGTATTTTGAATTCTGAGTGCACAGCACTTTCTTGGTGCTGTTGCTGAATAAGGACAGTTTAAGACATTATGCTGAGTCCAGAGTTATGCTTGTACTCGGTGTGGTGTGGCACAGCCTCGTTCTCTCTGTGATGCACTTGTAAATGGCTAATTATTCCCACGCATAACAATCATTGATTCTGGAGGTAGGCTGAGGTTGACAGAGTGGGTGGGAAGTCTTTAAAATGAATGGAAGACACTACAATAAAGCAACAATAAACTATAATAATAATAAAAGGGACAGATAAAATTTATGTGTATCTCTGTGACTTCTAGAGTTTGCATTCCAGGATTTTATTATGTTTCCTTCATACCCACCCAACTTATAAAGTTTAGAGCTAATGACATAAATCAAATAAAACAATGACAAAAACACCACTAACAACTATTATAAATCATAAATCATAGTAACAAGTTTTATCTACCATGTACTATATGATACCCAAGCCACAGTTGTTTTATGTATATTATTTCATCTTTAAAATCTCATAAGATAGTGTTACTCATTTTATGCTAGAAGATAACAGGATTAAAACATTAGTTTACTCCGAATTTCTCAGAGCTGTTATAATATAACTGACATCATGAATTTCAAGACAGTGAAATATGCAGCCATTTACCAAGCAACTTAAGCATCTGTTTCAGGAAATAAGAGAAAAATACTATAAACAACTTTACGCTAATAAATTCAACAACTTAAATGAAATGGAAGAATTCCTTGAAAGATACCAAATACTGAAACTGAATGAAGAATAGATAACCCAAATAGTCTTATATATATTAAACTACCAAATTCTCAGTTAAAAAAACTTTCATAAATAAAATATCCAGGCTCAGATGTTTTCAATGATGAGTTCTACCAAATAGTTAATAAATAAAATATAATCACCACAATCACTTCCAGAATAGAAGAGGAGAGAAAATAATTCATTTCGTAAGGTCTGGGTATTACCCTAATACCCAAGTCAGATAATAGAAATATACAAATATATATTATTAATGACCACATTTGCAAAAATACCCCCTAATCTCCAAAACAAATACAGCAATATATAAAAAAAGGATAATGCATCATAAACAAGTGGATTTCATCAAAGGAATATAAGGCTGATTCATTATTCAAAAATCAATCATAATTTGCATATTATCAGATTAAATTTTAAAAATACATGATCACTTCAATACATGCAGAAAAAGCACTTAACAAAATTCTACAATGCATTATGATAAAAACTGTAGAACTTGGATTAGAGGAGAAATTTCTTGGCCTAATAATAGGCATCTATAAAAACATTACAATGAACATCACAATAGTGAGAAATCACAAATCAAAATTTTCCTTTTTTTACCACTCCTATAAACATTCCACTGGACATTCTTGTCAGAGGATTGGAGAAAGAAAGTGAAAGAAAAGCATACGGATTTCAAAATAAAAATATAAAAGTGTCCCTACTTGCAGATAACAGGATTGTCCGTGTAGAAATCTCCCTCAAGAAACTGGCCCAAATCTCCTGGAACTAAAAAGTGGGTTAAGAAAGCCTGTGGGATATCAAAGTACAAAAGTCAATCCTATGCCTGTATACTGAAACAATGTCACCCAAAATGCAGTGCTTATTTATAAGTCTAACAAAATATATATCTAGAACCTGTATGTGGAAAACTCTAAAATGTGATGAAACGAAATTTTGAAAAGTAATTTAAATAAATTCTTTCTGATTTTACCTATCGATTCAATGCAATTGCAATCAAAATCTCAACCTTTTAAAAAGTATGTCAACAGCTAATTCTAATATTTATACAGAAAAGAAAAAAAAACAGAGTGATTGAAATAACTCTGAAAAAGAAGAACAGAACTGGAGAACTCAACTGAGATAAAATTTATTATCAAGTTACCATAATCAAGACAGTATGAGATTGGTAAAATGATCTACTTACAGATCAATAAAACAGAAAAGAGGTTCAGAAAAAGACCAACATAAATGGAGCCAAGTGATTATTGGCAAAGGTGCAAAGGAAATCAATGGAGAGAGGGTAGCCTTTTCCACAAACGATGCTGAAACAATTTGATATCCATAAGCAGAAATAATGACTCTTGACATATACCTCATACCTTATCCAAAAGTTAACTCCAAATAGATGATAGACCTAGCTGAAAAGTTTGAAACTAGAAAACTCTTAGAAGAAAGGGGAAAATCTGTATAATTTTAAGCTTGGCAATGAGTTTTTGGCTATGACAATGAAAGAAGAATCCATAAATAAAATATTGATAAATTGGATTTCATAAAAATCTAAAGCTTCTGTTCCATAAAAAATAGTATTAAGGAAATAAAAATGGAAGCCAGAGCCAGGGGGCTGCAGTTACATATCTAATGAAATAAGCATATAAAAAGATGTTCGATAACAGTCAATAGGGAAATGCTAATTAAAATACAATGATATATCATTATATACCTGTTAAATAGTGTTTTGATTTTTTCCAAAGCTAACCATACCAAATGCTGGGGAAGATGCAGACAAATAGAAATGCTGTTCATTGCTGATGGGAATGCATAATGGCACAGCCACCTTGGAAAACACTTTGATGTTCAAAAAATGTTAAATATGGAATTAACATACCAAGCAGAAGCTCCAGTTCTAGGTATTTATCCAAGTGCATTGGAAATTTATGTTCACATACACAAGTGTTTATAGCAACTTTATTCATAATCACTAAAACTGGAAACAGCTACGTCATTTGTCAAGAGGAGAATGGATAATCAAATGATGGCACATCTACACAATAGAACACTCCTCAGCAGCAAAAGGAATTACTGATTTGTGGGAGAACATGACTAAATGCTAGATGCATTTTGACAAATGCAAGAAATCAAATAAAAAAGACTGCATATTTTAGTATTCTATTTATATGACATTCTAAAAAAAACCCAAAGATGTAGAAAGTACGTCAGTGGATGCCAGGGGTTGGGAGGGAAGGGAGGGATCGACTAAAGGGGACCACACAAGGGAATTCTGGGTCATGGAAATGTTCTGTGTGATACTGTGGAGGTAGACACACACGACTCCATACACTTATCAAGACCTTAAGAACACACCACAATAATTCAACTTTTCTGTTTGCAAATTTAAAAAATCCATCAGCATACGACAGGATTCTAGATTGGAATGCAGACTGTGTCAAAGTCTAACTGTATCACAAATGTATGAGGAAATTTCACTGAAGGAGATGAGTAGTAAAGGAGTTGACGTCAATAACTTGAAAAAATAATGTTTGACTTGAAACTCCAAGCAAAACTAACGATGAAAAGCAGTGCACGTAAAATAGCTCTTTCACTTGTAAATTTTTCACAGGGATATGAGTTAGCATTTCTGGATATGCCTTCCATATTTTTCAAAACAGTAAATAAGTTGTAGATAATGAGAGCCAGGTTTATCACTGTTAGAGAAAGAATTATACATAAGCAAAAGAATAAGTCTAGGATGAACCATATGGTTCTAGAGTCAGAAATATCAGTGTAAAGAGAGAGAGAGAGAGCGTGCTTGCATACAAGAGTTCGTATAGATACAGACATACCCCAGCACTATCCACTGAGAAAGTCTAGAAGGAATGGCACCCCGTAGCACCCAACACACCTAGTGCCTAGATCTGGATGTTGGTTTTGAGATATCCTCTTTCAACCAAAAAACAACAACAACAACAAAAAAAAAAAACAGATCCCTTTAGAGAAATAGCTTAATTTAAGGCTGGGGCAGGGCCTGATACGTGAGATGAGACTTCAGTGTCAGGAAGCAAGAAACACACACGCACACATACACAATCTATATATTAAGTATGCCAAAGGACAGAGGAACCGCCTGAAAGAGCACCCAATGAACAAAGCTCAGACAATATGAACAAATTAAATAATCATGGTATTGAATGATTATTCAAAGAATACAACATACACTTATGAACCCATACTGATACAACTAAATGACTGGATAAATAAGAGAGAGGGGATGAATGTTACTTACAGAAAAATCTTAAATAATAAATGTAGAAGGAAAGAGGAAAATGGCATATCACCATTAAAACATTATAATAATAATTGCTGCACATATGATTCATTGATGAATGATGAAATTATATAGGAAACTGACAGAAAACACTGAGTATTTTTCTTCTGCCAAATATTTACTAGTTACTCTGGTGGTTTTAACATATGCCTACAACTTCTTTGATACTCTTCCTCTGAAGCAATGGGGATTGATTTCCCTTCCCTTGATGTAGGCTGGATGTAATGACTTGCCTGAAAAGAATGTGGTAAAAAAACAAAACAAAACAAAACAAAACAAAAAAAACAGTAACATAACAGTGGAGAGATCTGGCAGACACTGCTTTAACTGAATCACTGAGTTAACGTCACTACTGGTAAGTCATGGTGATTTCACGAGCCCGTCATGTGATGTGATGATAAGGACTGTGCGTTTGTTTTCTCCCGAGTCCACAACCCTCATCTAATCATGAGAAAATATCAGAAAAATCCAAATTAAGGGACATTCTATAAAATGCATGATTTGTGATCCTTAAAACTCTCAAGATCATTAAATAAGAGACTGAGAATCTAAAAACTGAATTTAATCTTGGGACAGAATAAAGGACATTTGCATAAAACTGGTGAAATCTGAATTCATTATTAATTTTTCAGTTTTTATAAATATACACTGCTTATTTAAGATATTTATGCTTGTAACTAAGAGAGGTGTATAGGGGAATTCTATTTTTGCAACTCGTCTGTAAATCTAAAATTATTTCAAAATAAAGATTTGTATACACACACACACACACACACATACATCTACCTACTTACCTACCTACCCACCTACTATCTAATCTACCTATCTACCTGTCTAGGTCTTACCTCTAATAAATTCTTATTTAGTAAGTAGTAGATCAGGCCCAGGAATCTGAACTTTTAACAAAAGATTTAGGTCAGTGCTTCCCATGCATTAGTTCTCCTGGAGAACTTGTTAAAACACCTATTTCTGGTCTCATCTTAAGAAATTCTCATTCAGTGAATTTTGAGTGAAGCTTCTGAATTTGCATTTCTAACAGACTCTCAGATGCTGCTGCTGCTGTGGGTCTGGGGACCGTTTCTGAGCCCACTGCACTGGGTGATACCTCTGCAGGTGGCCACGGGAGAAGATTTTGAGGGACATCTGCTTGGACTCTCAAACAAGTTGCAGCCAGCTCAGGTAAAAGTAGGATTCACACATGCATAGTATAGTCAAACATTTTTAGGGATCTCTTAGGATGGATCATATGCTTTATTAAAAAGTTTACAATGTTGCAGAGAGAGAGCACCTGGAGAAATACTCCTGGGTGGGGATGACCACAGTCTCCATGCCATAATTCCTCCCAGTCTGGAAAACATCACAGAGCCGGGAGGACAAGACCATGAGCAGACTGACCTGGGCCTGCTGGGGAAGAAATGAGGACTTTCCACCTTCTGGGCAGAAAAAGGGAAACAATTCTGGATACAAATCCAGCTTCCTTCCAATCAGGATTCAATTACAGCTGAGTGATTAAATGAATTAGAGTGAACTCCATTTGGTGATGTGATTAGCAGAGGGGCAGTCTATATTCTCAGATTTAGGGCACACCCAGCGTGCACTGGGGGGAACTAATGCACAGCGTTCTGTGATCGTAGGATTGAGAGGCTCACGCCCTCTTATAGAGAACTGCCCATAAGTGAGTGAAATCAAACAACCAAACAGAAGAGAGAAATTGGCCATTAACGTGGTAATGGGAATGAACATGTTCATAAAGCTAAAGTGTAAAAAAGAACAATTGGAAAACAGAAGATGAGAAAGAAAACATGCTGTTTTGATCTGCTCTTGGAGGGCTTGAGTGGTGCCTGCTGGAAAAATAGTCATTTTATTTGCATGCAGCAGGCTTAAACATTTATATATATATATTGTACATAGATGACTTCGACTCAAGCATTCAATTCAGACCAAGTGTGTGACAACAGAAGTGAATCATTGTGAGAAGATGCTGCTGGTCTTGTTTCTCTTCCAGCAAGGAATGGAGCGGTTCGCACACATGCACACACAACACCTGTTATTTGGATATCAGCTGGCCTCTTTCTCAGTGGTGATAACTCAGCAGACTACATTCTCCTCTGACCTATAACCACATGCTTATCCCAATCTGCTGCCCTATCAAATGTAAACTTTCTCTTTATGGATTGTGTCCCACCTCACTCCCCCACAGTGGACTCAACTTCCTGCTGTTACAACTTATGAATATAACTTTTGAGGGGCATTTGATTTGCATGTGAAAACTAGATGGAGTTTGATAGTGCTGGTTGGCATTGCAATTAGCAAATTAATTCTTACTTCTGTGGAGAAGAAACATATAGGAAAATTTGGACAGTGTCATCATAAATGTTGCACATAAAGAGGCATGTCACAGACAGAACAACTCCATTCATGACATGTCAGCTTTGACTGAGAAAACCCACTGTCAGTGGCTTGAGTGGGTACAAGCCTCGGAGGTAATGGAAAGAGTTTCTGAGTCCCAGAAATCAATTTGCTTCTCAATTTGGAGCTGAAATCTGGTCAGTTTTCTGTCTGCCTGTTGTAGCCAGCAATCTGTAACAGCAAGAGGAACATCAGGAGTCGGACCACAGATTGTTTCCTTTAAAAATTCTTTTCTCTCTCAAATGATTATGAATTCGTTTCCACCCAATAAGCAGAAATAGGAAACCATTTAAAGTTTTCAATTCAATTCTGTCAGAGTTTATACACAATACAGTTCTACCGATTATTTGGTCTCTCATTTAGACAAGCCAATTCAATTTCACAAATAGTATTTATTGAGACTCGATTATGTGAAATGCTCTCTAGAATTTTTAAAGAATAATATGTAAAAGTAGTAGAAGGAAGCCTTAAAAATAACCTTGTTTAATTCCCCATTATCAATGGGGGAAATGAGGTCCAGAGAGTTTAACAGGAATAGTGTTAATCATAGTATAAGGATTGGCAATCACTGAGTTTGACTATGTTACATACCATTCTAAGTGCTTTGTATCATTGACATATTCTGTAGTCATACAACCCCATTGTAACAGGGTGTAGCCAAGAAGTGGGCCCAAATAGGGATTTGTAATGGGGTCCAGAACTCAAGGTGTTCAGGAAATATTAGAAAAAATATATAGGATGTCCTCACCCCCACAAGTCTGAGCTGGGGGATGGGACACAGGGAACAGGACCGTTCAGAGCTGTTTTGTATAGCAGCAGCTTTGCAGCTAACCTCTGGCATGATCATTTAACATATCTATAACCTTTAACTGGCATCATAGATATGTTAAATAGCTGTGACTTTGCTTTGAGCCAGGGGGATAGAAGTGACTGGCATACAAGATGTAACTGGGAAGGAGAGGAACACACGGCTTTTGGCGAGAGAGGGGAACCCTGCAGCTTTGGGGCTCCCTTTGCCATGCAGCTTAGGAAGCTGGGGAGGTAGATGTAGCAGCAATGCTGAGCTCTTTCTTAGCAGTTCGGAAGAACACAGGAGAGACGCTGCAGGAAGGGGTCTGGACCACAAGGCTTTGGAGGAGGGGGGACCCCTCAGCCTGAGGGACTTTGCCTGGAAGAAAAGGGGTGAAAGGACTCTTGCTGGTGGGCCATGAGAAAGTGACACGTGGTTTTGGATTAACTGGAGATCATGGTGGTGACACAGAGGACGGTGTCAGACTGAGGATCTGCCTGAATCATGGACTTCTACTTCTTTCCCTGAGATACGATACCCTGGACTGGGCAGAGGGGAGAAGGAAGGACTGTGTGCATTTGTGGGTATTCTAGAGAACGGTTATTCCAAAAACACTTTAGTATTTTAAAGGAGACCTTAAGTCATTACTCCAAGCCTGTATAACTTGTAAATAAATAATTCCTTTCCTTTTCACCAGTCTCTGGCATTGAGGGACGTCTTTCCATTGGCAGCGAGCATAATGAACCTGGTGTGAGGTTGGGATATCGTTGCGTGTCCCCTGCCCCACTCTGTAATACCATGACCCTATGATCTAGGTTTGCAAACATTCCCATTTGGACAGGAAGAAATGGAGGTTTTGTGAAGTTAAGTAACTCATCCCAAATCACAAATTTAATGGCAGAGATAAGACTGTGCACTTGTGTTCATATACTTTACAAACGGAGAAGAGAGCAGGACAAATATTATACGAGCAAAAATTGATGGACTTAACATATCTTGTTAGAAAAATCACCAAAGGCTTTATGCAAGATATTCACTCTCAGACGGGCATTTCACCTCTGGGAGGGTGCTAGTGGAAGGATACTTAATGGAGAACAGAGACAGGTCAAACTGTAAAGGTCATTTTGGATACGATTGTTCAACCCTCCATTCCGCCTTCTTTCTGGGCTAGTAGATTTGTGGTTGTGCTAACAGTGGTGAGGTGCCCAGTTCAAAATAATAGCCTATCAATGATCAGAGTCAAAGGGATCAATTTTGTTTCCTAAGCTCCTAGCCTCTTTTCAAAGTAGGGAAGATCATGTTCACCATGAAACAGGCAGGAGTTTTCTGGGGACAATTCTGGGAAAATAAAAACAAAAAACAACCTGTTCTGGGGAGAGGGAGATAGACTAGCCCTGTTCTTCCTCTAGCCTTGCAGATGTTATGTCTGGAGCTCTTATTGTCCTCTTGGCGCCATTGGACCACAGGCAAGGTGATAAAAACCAATACATTAAAATGGCAAAACAGAAATATAGAAAGAACCAGATTCCCTGAAGCCAGGCAACACTGAACAGAGAAAATGCTCCAGCAACCACTTACCTGTGGACTTCCTGAAATTTGAGAAAACAACTACTTCTTTATTTACACTACAGGCAGTTAGTGTTCTGTTATTTGCATTTGAATGCATTCCTACTTTATCCTTGCCTTCAAAGAATTTCCAGCCTGGTACAGAAGGGGGAGAAAATTCCTAAGAGTAAAAGACTTTCAAAGAAAGCAGGAGAAAGACCAGGACTTACCCTGCAGTAGGGATGCTGGGGAAAAGAGACACATCAGCACCTGCAAGGATGCATGGACTAGAGAGCTTGCTAGGAGAAGAAGGCAGAGCACAAGAGTACAGGATCATGTGGAAACTGGGAAAGGCACCCAGGAGTGGAGGAAAGTGGGAAACAATTTTGGTGATAGAAATACATTTGTTGTTGGAAGCCTGGGAGTTAACAGTTCAGGGCTCTTGATTTTCTTTAGTACTAACTCTGCATAATCTTTGACGTATCCATGTCCCTTTCTGGATTGACAAGGGAGAAGAAGGAAAAGAGAAAGGCAGGGTGCAAGTGATAGGGGACTCGAGAGTTGGAAAATTTCAGTTTAAGGTAAAAATTTATAAGCCTAGCAAGCAATGTACATGTTAAAGCCTTTGTTTCAGAAACTACAGATAGGCCCATCCTGGCTCCTGGGAAAACAAACGACCTCCTGGGGCACTGCTAAAGATTACCGCCTGGGGACAACTGGAGGCATCTGGGCCTTTGTGTTCCAGGGAGAGACAGACTACCACCCACCCCTGGGAACAGCTAACTGCCCAGGACAGGAATGTTGCAGCATTGCTCACCTAATCCCCTTGAACTTCATAGCCCTTACCGACCTTGTTTATTCCCTGGTATAAAAACATTGACCTGGACAAAGAGAAGGGAAGATGGTCTGTGAGGGTGTGAACCCACCGTCTTCTCAGATCTCCGGCCATCTGAGTAAAGCACCTATAAAGATTCAATCGCTGTCATTGCTTATTGGGTTTGGTACTGACAGGCAGCCTGAATGCCGGTCTGTTTTCCAGTTACACAAGGACAGATGAACAAACAGCTCAAGAATG
>PVJI01018852.1:0-32392 GCA_004026765.1 Micronycteris hirsuta
TTTTTTTTTAAAGATTTTATTTATTTTTAGAGAGAGGGGAAGGGAGGGAGACAGAGAGGGAGAGAAACAGCAATGGATGGTTGCCTCTCACATTGTCCTCACTGGGGACGTGGCCCGCAACCCAGGCATGTGCCCTGACTGGGAATAGAACCGGGACCCTCTGGTTCCCAGCCCGCGCTCAATCCACTGAGCTATGCCAGCCAGGGCTAACCACAAATGTTTTAACTTCAGAAATTGCATTTAACGGGGTCTCAAAGCAAGGTGGACACAAAATAACTGTCAGTATGTTGGTGGTTGCTAATTGTGACATACTCAGGGAAGCTGCTCTTGTTTTTGACAAAGCACTGGAGTGTGTAAAGGTGGTTAACAAGTGTGGACTGAGCTGCCGGGCCATCTTACTGGGTGGAAGACAAGAAGGAGAGGAGCAGGAAAGAACGAAAGCAGAGTTTGTATAGTTTTCTCTTACATATGAAGAATTTAAAAACAATTATTCATTGAGTAAAATTAATATTGGAATTCAAACAGATTGGTGCACCGTGTTGCTTGGCAGGACATAATTTTTTAAGCACACTGCCAGTATATTCTGACTACTGATGAGAATCCTACCCCATGGTTTTACCTGGAATGTTGGTACCCAAAAGAACAGATTTCATCATCACTAATACTCTTTAAAATCTACTCTGTAGAAACAGTTATATCATGCCCTGGCTGGTGTGGCTTAGCAGATTGAGCGCCAGCCTGAGAACCAAAGAGTTTCTAGTTTGATTCCCAATCTAGGGCACATGCCTGGGTTGCAGGCCAGATCCCCAGTAGGAGACATGTGAAAGGCAACCACACATTGATGTTTCTCTCCCTTTTTTTCTCACTCCCTTCCCCTCTAATAATAAAATGTAAAAAAAATAAATAAAAAAAGAAACAGTTATATCATGACTAGAATATTAATGAGAGGGGCTAACTCCTTCCTCTGGACACCAGTGAGACTGTGCTGGCTGATAACAGATCACCTGTTCTTCCCTCTAGATTCGTAGAGGTTCTCTGGACACTCACTCATTATATGGGAGCATTTTCTCCAACCACATCCACATGCACATTTTGGGACCCAGAATTAGGATGGCCTATAGAAAAAAGCCAACTTGTTTTTCAGCCAGTGAGTGATTCCAGAATACTTACCAGTATCCCTGATACTTGAGGCATCTGCAATTGTAGAAAACACTATGAGGGTTAAATCAAGCTATGCGATTTTGCACAGGTCTTTTTTTTAACTTGTAATGAGTTAAAAAAAAAACAGATACAGAAAAAAGGTTGAGTCAAAGGTCAAAGATCACAAAAGAAAGTGTAGGGGATAACTGTAACATAGAAGGAGCATTTCATGGAGAGTGTACCTCTCAAGTACTGTGAGTTACAAATTCTCCCCATCTACTGTGGAAAGTTGGTCTTGAGAAAGGAAACCTTCAAAAAGTTGTCTTCTATCAGATGTCAGCTGGTAAAAGATCCATAGTCTACAGTAACCCATCACATTAAGGACAGTTTTTATGTCATCTGTGCTATATATTGTCAGATACTCATATCTGAATTTTATTGAAAAGAAAAAGAAAGCAACATTTCTATATAACATAAAGGACACATTTCTTAAACAGCAGATATTTAGACTTCAGAATGTGCCTTTAACAGATTCTCAGATGCAGCCAGGGGAACACAGAACAGCTGCTGGTACCTTCACTGTCGCTAATGCTGAATGACTCAGGGAATCTTGACAGGTGTGAACATGGCACTAGAGGGTACAGAGGTGCTTACCACGTACGGACTGAGCCTCTGCTGGGCCTCTGTGCTGGGTGGAAGACAGATAAAGGAGAGGAGCAGGGAGGAACTGATACTGAGGTCTTTGCAAAGTTTTCCCCTACCTGTGGGAAATTGGAAAACTGACAATTATTCATCATGAATAAAAATAAATTTAAATTTTTCACAGTACCTTCAATCTTCATTGCTTGGTAGGGCATACATTTTTCAAACCCATCGATGGTGTATTCTGACTGTTCCTGGGAAAGCTCCCCCATTGGTCCTACCTGAAATCCTGTTACCCAGCAGGTCAGATTTCATCATAACCAACACTCTCCAAAATATACTCTGTCAAAACATAGACACAAGGAAGAAAGTTATTAAGGAGCGGGGCCAACCCCTTCCTCCAGACACCAGTGAGGCCGTGCTGGCTGACACCAGATCACCCTGCTCTTAACTCTGGATTCATAACACTTTCCTAGAGACCACTGGCCGTGGTGTTACATAGGTGACCACATTTTGTTTCACCACACCCTCATTCCCATTTCAGAACCAAGAATAAGGTGACTGTATAAACGAACCACAACTCTTTTTTTTTTTAAATCAGCCGAATGATTCCAGAACACATACAAGTATCCCTGATGCTTGAGTGCATCTGCAATTGTAGGGGGGGGAAAAACCACTAAAATGGTCAGATCAAGCTGTGAGATTTTACAGTCACATATCTGAACACGCACGACCAGCCACCCAGGCACGTGTGTGCACAGGAACGAGGCACTCGCCGTGCTCACTGAGGGGAGAAGCTGGAGCACTGCGCACCACTCTGAGGGAGCTCCTCCTGAGGGAAAGCACTTTGTGGTTTATTCTTTTTTTTTTTTTAACAAGCTTTTAATACAGCTCATGTACGTAAAATACTATCCACTGTAAAAGATCTAGAAAACTAGAGCTTTGAGTCTTGTTTTTAAAACGCCATTAAGTGAAAACCGTGTATAGAGTACAAAACTGTAACAAGGGCCATAGTAGTTCCATGGCATTTGCATCCCAAGTCCCTCATGCAGAGCAGCAGCCCCCTTAGCTGCTGAAACACAGACATGTCCAGCCTGGGGGGTTGGGAGCTGCATCCGGGTTCCGTCGTCACTTGGGTATTCTTGAACTGGAAGACGCCACGTAAGACCAAGAACCATCTGGCAAGAAGAATTAAGTTGGAACATCCCCACCCCCCCAACTCTATGTAGCCCCAACCTTCAACTTCTGGGTTTTAGTTCTTCCTAAGAGCTGTGTTGGGTTCTCACAAATTGGCTGGTAAACACTGTCCACAGTAGGGCCTTAGAGCTTGGTCTAATGGTGGTAACTTCTGTAGCACTCCCAAGTACTGTGGTCTCTCATTTCACTGTGTGCTGCACACAAACCACTTAGCTGACATTCTCTCACCATCTCTGCTGATCCACCACCCCTCGTGGAGATCTCACTGGTCATTCACTTGAAATATTCTGGAAGATCAGCATATTCATTTCCATAAGGGACAAAGAAAATCCCTTTGTCCCCCATGTCTATTCGAAGCTCCTTGAGCTCATCTATATCTCCTCTCTGAACAAGCATGAAATGTTCTAAGTCAGATTTATGCTTGGTGGCCTCCAGAAAAAAGGGCTTGGAAAGTGATGTCATCCACAATCCAGCCAAAGCCTGGGAAAAGAAGTGATTTGTTTTCAGAGTTTCTGAATCCCTCTCATAACTTGAGTGTTCCTGAGCACATCTGATGCCCAGCTGGATGAAGGACATGCCACAGTGTTGGTGTAGGTGCCATGGATGTGTAACACGCTCCATTTCTGCTTCTCTCAAGCCCACTCCAGGGCCTTTTTTCATTGGTGAGGTCAAGGGATTCAAGTTGTTTTCCCTGATCTGCTGTACACCGTTCCAGGAGACTGTTGAAATTTGTGGATACTACCAGGGCTCCATTTTCCATCTGGTGGAGAACTGACTGAAGTAGCTGTTTTCCAGAGTCTTCCATCTTTGATTCCAAGTCATGGAATACTGCATACAAATGATCCTTGAAAAACATGGTTCAAACATGGCTATTATGAGGAGAGAGTTTTTTAATAAGGCCATGGACACCATGAACAAAATTCTTGTCTTTATGGATACATTTCTGAAATGTTTTGCTCTCTTCATCTTCTAGAAGAGGAAAATCAATGGCAGCATCCAGTAAGGCCTGAATTAACCCCTTCTGGGATCTCAGGGCTAGATCCTGAGGTGCAACCACAGAGCTAATGCATGATCCAATCACAAGCACAAGTTCCCCAGCCTTCACTTTTTAAGCCTGGAAGCCACATCCTGGGCTTTTTGGTAGGAGGGATGGGAAGTACACATCACTGAAGAATCCAAAATCTTGTCTATATTGGACACCTGGCTCCTTGAAGAAGACATCCAGATTGTGTCAGAAGCATCTAACACTTAATTCCATTCTTGTCTCCTCCAGGTACTGGTTTTCCTGGTTTCCTGCCCATCCCTCCAGTGAAAGGTCTTCCCCTCCGTCCATTCCGTGTCTGCTCCAACCACCACCACTCTAGCTCTATTCTCAATTCCTCTAGAATTCACGATTTTACTATAACAAACCCTTATTGTCCTTGTAATAATCACCCTTAAAACTAAAACCTAATCATTGTCTTTACTCCATGAATAAGTGATACAAGGAAAAACACTGTGATTTTAATGTTTTTAGAATTATAAAAGTAATGCACTTTATAAAAAATTTAACCACAACCTAAGGGAGGGTGGATTTACAAGTCTCGCCTTCAGAGGGGACCATCGTCAGTGGTGTGGTGGGTCTCCCTCAGGCTCTGCTTCTCATTGTTTTTTCCTTTTTCCTGTCTTTGCCATGAATTGATGCATATGCATGTCTGCCTATTGAAATCACAGGTATGTGGTCTAACAGGTGGGACTGTGAATGCAGGCGGTTGGTCCACACGTCTCACTTAAGAAAACCACTGAGGTCTTACACATGGCACATAGAGTCTCCTACGCCCACTTTAACAGCTGCTCACCTTCACATCTCCTTGTGAACCAAGGAGATTAAAATCTCAACCTCTCCACATGAACATCATTGTTTTGTCCAATTCTGGGCTATTTCACCAGTGCTCTGATGGGTAGTCTTGCAAATACATTGTTGAAAAATTGTGCAAGTGTTTCTGTGGGGTAACCTCCTAAGATGAGCACTGCCAGGTGAAGGCAGGTGAGCGCCTGTGCAAGTTTGAAGGGTTCTGCACACTGTTCCCCCAGAGCTGGGGCCTTCCCCACTTCTCTCTAGGGGATCTGCTAGGGCTTCTGCTTTCTCACTCTGTCCCCAGGGCTGCTCGCCTCCTGGCTGGAAGCCTGTCGGTCTGATTACGACAGTGCTCTCTCCGTGGTATTTATGGTTTGTATGTCCCCACTGAAGGGGTGGGGCATCGCTGACAGGTACCCATGTGTGCATCGCCCCTTGCTGGAAGTGCCTGTGTTTGCTCTTTGTCCATTTTCAAAACACTGACTTTCGAGAGTTTTCTGCACCCTCGGGATGTTAAAGCTTTCTTGACCTTGGGTTGTAAGGATGCTTTCCAGGTTACAGTTTTTCTTTCCAGTTTTCTGCATTTTTCTTGCTTTTGCTTTGGGCACAGGAAGAACCAGCCATTTCCTGACTGGCTCCTGGGTCTGGGGTCACACTAATCACAGAGGCCTCTACTGCCAAGATTACGCACATACTAACTGAAAGGGCTTCTATCTTTATATCTAATCTTCAATTCATTTGGAATATCCTGTCAAAATAACAAATGCTAGTTCAAATAAAAACAGAAAAATTAATCAGTTCCTTCTTGAAATATGTGAGCAGCCAGAAAAAGGCAAATAACTGTGGTAAGATTCCATTTTTAGGAAACATCCAGAATAGGTAAAGGAACACAGATGGAAAGCAGGTTAGAGGTTGCCAGGGGCTGGGGAAGGAAGAGTGGGTGCTTTCCTTAAAGGGTTTTCATTTGGAGAGACAAAATATTCTGCAGATAGATTGTGAGAATGTTTGCACAGCTTCGTGAATTTACATAATGCTCATGACTTACACAATTTAAAACAAAAGCAGTTCATGATATGTAATTTACAACTTGAAATAAATTAAAATATACAATACTTAAAACAAAAATAAAAATTATAAATAACACCAAAAACAAAGAGCAAAAGGGAGGGGGAAGGACATTCTGGTGGGAGAGCAGGTGAAACAAGAGGCTGTATGGCTAGCACAGAGGAATTTTCTAAAACCAGCCCTTCTTTCAAGGGTGATGGGTAATGCACCAGTTCCCGGTCTCCTGCAAAATCCAGTGTAGGTGCGGGTGATGGTTCTACCTGTGGAAGGGGCAGTTAATTCGCCAGCTCTCAGGTGTGGGTGCAGATGATGGTTCTCGCAGATGGGGTGCTGGACCCTGGGCCATCACCTGGTCTCCCACAGTACCCAGGTGCAGGTGACGGTTCACCTGGCAGGGTGGTGGCTCCTCTGAGATGTCAGGGCTCCATGCAAGAGCCAGTGTGGGTGCGACCGATGATCTATTTCTCTGCAGGAGTGCTGGGTCCTGGGCCCCTGTGACAGTCTGTTACTCCACATGCTGCCTCTTCCCCCAGACCTGCTGATGGAATGGATGCCAGTGTTGCCTGCAGCTCTGGAGCTGTTGCTGGAGGTGGACAGTCGTCCAGTTTTGGAGCACCCTTTACTTCCGCATTGGTTGCAGCACCTGGAGCTGACTCCTGAGGATGTGCAGGTGCCGAAGATGGAGCCAGCTCTGCTTCCTGGGCTTGTGCTAGAACTGGAAGAGGAGAAAAGATTAGCCATGTGCCTGCCTTTCCACGTGCCCTCCAGAGGCAGAGCACAGCCAGAGTCTCCCAGAAAAGCTGCAGTCCAGGATGCACCACAGGACATCTTCCCTGCCTGCAGTCCACCAGGTGGGTGGTCTGAAGGCACACTTTGTTCCTGGCCCAATGCCAGCCTCCAGGTTTCCGTTCTGTGTGTCCAGCCCTGGCTCCCCCCTACATGCTCTCTATGTAACACCCCACTAACACACACATCTCACTGCCTTCTCATGGCTGGCCTTTACTCTAATGAGGGCTCCAGGTTCTCAAGCCAAGTGCAAGGAGGTTGACGTGGTGCTCCAGGTCAAGACTGCACAGGACGAAGTGCATATTGACCAGGGACGGGAACCTGGGAGGCTGCTGGGCAGGTCAGGGTCATCCCCAGCTATATATGGCCCTGCTTCTGCAGACCCCTTAGTAGCCACCACAGTCAGTCATCCCCGGCCTTCACTGGCCCTTGTGGGTTGTGTGTGCAGTTCACTAGGGGGATGGAGGGATGTCCACACCGACCGTTTCCTGGAGGAAGTCCTGAGCGAGCTCTGCAGTGAGAATCACCATTAGCCCATCTGTAGGCATCAGAGCCCTGCAGGGCTATCTTCACGGCTTCTTTTGCTCATTTTACCTTTAGCTCTCAGATCAGTCCCAGCACTGTGTCTACATAGGCTTCCACCTGGGGACATGGGATTCTCCTCCGGGGCTCAGGGTAACCTCAGGCAGAGGGCACCGCCCCGCACTTGACATCCACCCAGCCAGCCTTGACCTGCGGTGTGAACATATCAAGCCCACCAGGCTCTGACACCTCCTCAGCCTGCTCTTTTTCAGGGCAGACACTCCACGTGTGAAAGCCTCCCACTCCACACACACCAGGAGGGACACAGAGATGCCAGGTGGGATCAGAGTGGTGACCTGGCCTGAACTAGAGCACCCTGGACTTCCTTATGTTTCCTTTGGGGTCTGCCTGGAGAAAATCAAAGGATTTGGGGGTGAGATTTCACCCAGCATTTGTGATGTCTAACGAGGCTGTCCTTGCAGGCTTTCCTGAGGCCACAGCATCTTGATGGGGATTCGACAAATTAACATCTTGTTCTAGGAAGACTTTCCAGCCAAGTGAGCTGGTTCAGGCCTTATTTAGAATATGGTTACCAGGGTTCCAAGCTCTGCTGAGGTCTATCATTAGAAGAGAGGTCACTGCCTGTGGTCCCCTATCTGGGCTTCCTCCCCAGGCAAAAGCTCCCCAGGAGTCCTTCTGGGTTGCTGCCCACTCACCCTGCACCCCACACCATACACAGTTACACCGTAACTGTCCATATGCAGAGTCTGACAAAGTGAGGGGCTCAGTTTACTTTGCCCTTTCTTTGCTGTTCTTTGCCCCCTTCCAGTAGGGAACCACTGGGGCTCCTCTGTGACACTCTTCTCAGGATGGCAATGTTGGGGGACACACATTTGTCTTGACCCCAACACCACCCTTCATGTTTCAGGTAGAAGTGAGAAGCCCACCATGCAAAAGCCATAGTGAAAATTTGCAGGTGTTTGCAGGACCTGCCCTGGCCTGGTTGTGGCCTGGTGCACCTGTCCCTCACTGGTACAGATGGCTGTCCCTCTAGACTACCTCCTCGCTGATGTCCTCATTAGAACTCTGCAATGACAGCGACTGGCAGCCAGACCTGAGGCATCAGAGCCCTGTCAATTCATTGTTGCTGCTTCCTTTTAATCTCTGCTCCCAGCTCAGGCCCAGACCTGTGTCTGCACAGACTTCCACCAAGAAAATGAAATTCACATCCAGGGATCCACCCCACACTCCAGGTACACCCAGCCAGCCTTGACCCAGAATGTGAACACAAACACAGCCAGCCCACCAGACTTCGGAACCGTCCTCAGCCTGCTCCTGCTCAGGACAGGCCCTCCCACGTGAACCTCTTTTCTTCCTCACACACACGTGCACAGACAAGACATAGAGATGCCCAGGTGGGACCAGAGTGGTGGCCTGGCCAGAACTGGACCACTTGAGCCTTCATGTGTTTGTTATCCTTGGGTGTCTCCAGGGAAATGGCCAGTGTGAGATCTGACCCAAAGTCTGCAACATCTAAAGAGCCTGTCACTGTGGGCTCTCTTCAGACCATGACCTTGGGACATGTGGATGCAACAACTTAACATCCTGCTCTCTTGACCTTCTCCAGCTAAGCAAGCTAAATAAGGGCCTCTTTAGAAATGGCTGCCTGGTTACCTAGATTTAAAGTTCTGTTGAGCTCTATCATCAGGAAAGGAGCCACTGCCTAGGGTTTCCTTCCTGAGCTTCCTCCTCAGGCAAGAGCTTCCAAGGGCCCCTCTGGGCTGCTGACTGCTCACCCTGCACCCTACACCATACACAGTTACACCATAACCGTCCGTGCACAGGGTCTGATGAAGTGAGGGGCTCAGTTTACTTTGCCCTTTCTTTGCTGTTCTTTACCCCCTTCCAGTAGGAAACCACTGGGGCTCCTCTGTGACACTCTTCTGGAGATGGCAATGTTGGGGACACACATCTGTCCTGACTCCAATGCCACTCTTCATGCTTCAGAGTGAGGAGCTCACCATGCAAAAGCCATAAGTGGATTCATGTAATAAGATTATTCTGCCTCTGGCTTCTTTGAGTTGAATTATGTCTGCACTATTGCAGCAGTAATACGAAACTTTCTTTGCTATATAGGAGTATATTTTATGAATATACCTCAGTTTATGTATGGATTCTACTATTGAACTTTTTTTCAAGGTGGGTGTTTTATGAATAATACTGCCATTGAAATTTTTAAAAATTTTGTAAACATATGTACATATTTGTATTGGAAATATATCGAGTAGTAGAATTGCAGGGTCATAGGATAACTAATTAGTTGTTAAATAATTTTAGATATTTTTTACCTTCATTTCTTGATACACCAATGTAAAAATAGAATATTTCCCAGTGTGATTAAGTTCTCGAGAGAATAAACTACCTTAAATTACCTGATGGGCCCAAAGTAGTAATCACAAGATCCTTATTAAGAGGAAGGCTGGCCCCAGCCAGTGTGACTCAGGTGGTTGGGCATCACCCTGCAAACAGAAAGGTCACTGGTTCAACTCCTGGTCAGGGCAGATGCTTGAGTTCCAGGTTCAGTCCCAGGTCAGGACTCATATAGAAGGCAACTGATCCATGTTTCTCTCATGTCTGTGTTTTTCTGTCTCCCTCCCTCCTTTCTCCTCTCTCTGAAAAATAAAATTTAAATACATACACACACAGACACACACGTAAATGCCAAAGGTCAGGGGGTGGGTATGTGAGAATGGAAGTAGAGGTCAGAGTGATGCCATCACTGGCTTGAAGACGGAAGAGGGCCACAAGCCAAAGCATGGCAAGAAGCTTCTAAAAGCTGAAAAAGGAAGAAATAGATTCACTCCTTGAGATTCCAGAAGGAGTGCAGCCAGGCTGGCACCTTGATTTCAACACAGTCAAGCCCATTTTGGACTTCAGGTCTGCAGACTGCAAAATCACATGTTCATAATGTTTAAACCACTAAGTTTGTGGTAATATGTCGTAGCAGCAATATTCAACCAAGACATAGCTCTCTCTTAGCTTTATAGTATAATTTTTTTTGTTTCTAAATGTTAATTTATTCTATCAGTGAAAACAGAAACCCCATGGAACCCAGTGACCACTCTATGTAACCGAGACCCATGTCAATGTTGTACAACATGAGCAGATTTAGCACCTATTAGTGTGAAAGTTATTTGAATATGACTTAAGAAAATCTATGTAGGTAAAACAAGCAATTTCATCTTCACATCAAAGGGCACAAGATCCTGGGAGAAATTAAACAGCTCGATCGAGTTCACAGCAGATCCAGGTCTGAGACTGTAACTTACTGTGTCCGCTTTCCAGTGAGCACCTGCTCACCCTCTCACTGGCTTCAGCGTGCTGAATCGAAGCCTTGCACATGTGAACTACCGATGTTCCCATAAACACACAAGTTATTTTAAAATCTCAGATTTTTACATTCATTCAGATACATTATATAATCCAATATTTTAGACAACTTTTAGAACATTTTTACCATTCAATAACCCAAGATGAAAAGTATTTTTTCTTTTGTGAAAAGCTGGGTTTTTTGCACTTATCTTTAAATAAGCAGCATGTATCATGTTGTGTAATGGGGGATTTTGATGTCTTTTTCATTTCAGTAAATGAGGGAAGATGTATGCTTTCAAACTTGTCTTTATAACAGTTGTATCATTATGAGGATTTGCATTAATTTGTTTTATTGCCTCCTATAATACATTTCTTGATAGATTTGAAGATAAACTTTCAGTTAATTTAATTTATTTAATTAATTTAATTATAATTTAACATGTATGTTTATGATTATTTATTAAGCATCTCTCTCCTTTGGAAACACAGCTTTGTGAAGGTAATGCTGAGAACTCACTAATTTATCACCGGTGCCATTATGCCTTGCATACCCTATATGAGGTCCTCAATAAATAGCTGTTAATTGAAATTAAGAACAATCTAACAATAGCCAGAGGGGAGGGGGAGGGGACAATGGGGGAAAGTGTTTACAGGAACCACTATAGAGGACACATGGACAGAACCAAGGGGGAGGATGGAGGCAGGGGAGGGAGGTGGGTTTGGACGGGGTGGGGGCAGGGAAGGGGAGAGGATGCAGACAACTGTAACTGAACAACAATAAAGTAAAAAAATTTTTAAAAAATAAATAGCTGTTAAGTTAATGAATTAGGTGGTGGCAGAATATTAATACATCAGAATGTTCTTTTTCAAAACCAAAATTGTGTTCTTGAAACAGTGTTCTCAGAAATCATAAAAATGTAAAGAAATTCCAATTGTTAAGAAAATGTAGCCTATGTAAACACTCTTGTTCAGAAAGAGTTATTTTTTACCATGCTATTAAACTCAAAAGTTAAAGGTGGGTCTTATTTACAGCTATCTGAAATATACTTCAGAATATAAAGTTTTCAAACTCATTTTTCAGGTGAAGCTAAATGGCCACAGTCCATTTTCCCTGATTTACAATGAAGAAATCACAGCTCAGACATGACCAGTAAATTGTTTAAATTAATACACCTGGTAGGCATTAGATTATAGATATAAACTTTTAACTCAAATCTTTTTTCCCCCACTATGATTTTTTCTTAAAAGAAATGATTTTTCAATGAGAGAAGAATGCATATGTAATTCTTATTTGTTCCTCTACAATGTCCATATACATTTCTTAAAAAATATTTGGGATAGGTAAAAACATCTTACCCACATGATGGATTTAAGTAACTGAGGCTGTAAGAACTGCACTATGATAATAAATCACTGAATTAAAGGCCAGAAATGTGATGGAAACTAAGGTCTATGCTTACTGATACCCTTATAGCAGATATTGTTATGGGTAGACAGTCTGTCCGGAGCACTGGGAAGTCTGCCCACTGGCCAAGATGGGCAAGTGGAGGTTCTTAGAGTGAGTATGGGAAAGATTGGGAACTTGACTGGTCATTTTGAGAAAGCACCTGGCACGTCACACACCCAAGCTAATATAATGTCAGGAAAACAAATAAACTCTCTCTTGCTGTGGCTGGCTTGCTCGTGACTGGACTCACGCAGTGCATTCACCTATTCTCTCCATGGGCCACATGGCCTTAGCAGCCATGTGGCCCATGGCCTCCACCCAGTGGTGGGCTCACCAGTGCATTCACAGTGCATTCACATGCTCTCCCTTGTGTGGGAGTATGTGACCTTATGGCCATGCAGGCTCAACACACAGGCTTCAGGAGGGAGCAGGGAATGAACAGCAGCTGGGAATAAGCTATGCTACGTGGAAGGGCACTCTGACTGCTTAGCAGCTGCCTGCAGGATCCAAAGGACTGTATTTTCAATTGGAGCAGAAACTCTGGACAAGATGGTCTTTGAGATGGGAAGCCACCTTTCTCCCAGGTTGTGCAGCACCTGAATAAAGTTCTTTCCTTGCCTCTCAAGTTTGGCTTTTGTGGCGCAGACAGTCTAGCCTCCATTTTGTTTTTTGTTTTTTTTTGTTTGATAACAGTATCATCAGTGGTTAGTAAAAACATTTCACTACAGGGAAAACTAATAAGATTAGTGTAAAAATATGTCAGGAAACAGTCTAGAATCTTGCAATGTAAATTTACTTTAGACAATATTTTTAAGAAAAGTTAAAAATTGAGAAAAAGTAGAAAATAAAGTGTGTTGAAATGTATTGTTTGCTAAGTAGAGCCCTTATTTTAGGCCATCACAAAAATCAACATTTCCTCTCACCCTAAATATGGTTGGTACTTAAAATAAATGTAAGTTCAGATTAAAGGACAACAATTTCATCATAAAAAATTCACGGCATTTTCTCTATTTTTCACATTTTACTGTTATTGGGTCAATAGTATATCAAGAACCAGGACTAGTTTTGGAAATCATTCCAGCAGAGTATTTCTTGTGACTGGATGGTACAACATGTTGGTTGATTTTCCCCTACCACTCAAGAGTTTCTCATCTATAGCCTATATTCTCCCTTCACCCTTTTCCACATGCAACCCCAATGACATTTAATTGTTTTGTTTTTCACTAGGTGAAACACTCCTCAGAGGTTGTTGTGTGTTTTAAAAAACAGTGAAACCTAACTTACAGCCAAGATGGAGGTATAGGTAGACTCACTTTGCCTCCTCCCACCACCAAAAGAAAGACAACAACAAATTTAAAAATAAAAAATAACCAGACCTGACAAAAAATCAAACTGTATGGAAGTCTGACAACCAAGGAGTTAAAGAAGAAACACTGATCTGGTAGGAAGGGTAGAGACAGGCAGCCAGGGTAGAAAGGACTTGGGGCAAGGTGGTAGCTAGTGGTGCAGGCAGTACTACATTTGTGTGCAGATAAACTTGGAGGAACAACTGGGGAGCGAGACAGACCATATAACCCAGGGTTCTAGTGCAGGGAAATAAAGCCTCAAAACCTCTGACTATAAAAACCTATAGGGGTTGAGGCAATGGGAGAAACTCCCAGCCACACAGGAGAGTTCTTTGGAGAGACTCACAGGGTCCTAGAATGTACACAAACCCACCCACCTGGGAATCAGCACCAGAAGGGCCTAATTTGCTTGTGGGTAGCAGCGGAAGTAACTGAAAGCCAGCAGAGAGCCCAGCAAGCAGCGTTGTTCCCTCTCAGACCCCTCCCCCACACCCAGTGCCACAACAGAGTGACAGTGTTTTGCCCCAGTCTGGCAAATACCTAAGACTCTGCCCCTTACTACATAACAGGGATGCCCAAGATAAAAATATATGGCCCAAATGAAACAGATCAAAGCTCCAGAAAAAATACAACTAAGCAATGAAGAGATAGCCAATCTATCAGATGCAGAGTTCAAACCACTGGTAATCAGAAATGGTTGAGTATGGTCACAAAATAGAGGAAAAAATAGAGGTTATGCAAAGTGCAATAGAGAAAAATACACAGGGAACCAGCGGTGAAGGGAAGGAAACTGGGACTCAAATCAACAGTTTGGACCAGAAGGAAGAAAGAAACATTCAACCAGAACAGAATGAAGAAACAAGAATTCAAAAAAAAAGGAGGAGAGGTTTAGGAACCTCTGGGACAACTTTAAATGTTCTAATGTCCGAATCTTAAGGGTACCAGAAGGAGAAGAGGAAGAGCAAGAAATTGAAAAATTATTTGAACATTTAATGAAGGAGAACTTCCCTAATCTGGCAAAGGAAATAGACTTCCAGGAAGTCCAGGAAGCTCAGAGAGTCCCAAAGAAGTTGGACCCAAGGAAGCACACACTAAGGCTCATCATAATTACATTATTTAAGATTAAAGATAAGGAGAGAATCTTAAAAGCAGCAAGAGAAAAGGAGATAGTTACCTACAAAGGAGTTCCCATAAGACTATCTGCTGATTTCTCAAAAGAACCTGGCAGGCAAGAAGGGGCTGGAAAGAAGTATTCAAAGTCATGAAAGGCAAGGACCTCCATCCAAGATTCTCCATCCAGCAAAGCTATCATTTAGAATGGAAGGGCAGATAAAGTGCTTCCCAGATAAGGTCAAGTTAAAGGAGTTTATCATCACCAAGCCCTTATTATATGAAATGTTAAAGAGACTTATCTAAGAAAAAGAAGAAGATCAAACCTATGAACAGTAAAATGACAACAAACACAACTATCAACAACTGAACCTAAAACAAAAACAAAAACAAACTAAGCAAACAACTAGAACAGGAACAGAGTCACAGAAATGGAGATCACATGGAGAGCTATCAACAGGGAAGGGGGATGGGAGAGGATGGGGGAAAAGGCATAGGAAATAAGAAGCATAATTGGTAGGCACAAAATAGACAGGGGGAACTTAGGAATAGTATAGGAAATGGAGAAGCCAAACAACTTTTATGTACAACCCATGGACATGTACTGGGTGGGGATAGGGAATGCTGGTGGAAGGTGAGGTGCAGGGTGGAGGGGAATAAAGGGGAGAAAAAATGGGACAGCTGTAATAGCATAATCAATAAAATATATATTTTTTAAATTTGAAGACTTTTAAAAACACAGTGGAAATCAATGTACAATTTTACAGCTTATTGTAATGGAAACCCTTAAACCATCTCACTGTGTAAATATGTTTATCAGTTTTTACCAGTGAGGTGTTATTGATGGAAGACTTGAGAATCAAGAATGATTGGATCTATACCATCTCAAGCAATATATACTATCTCAAAATGCTGTTTAAATATATAACATGTACTTATATACACACACATATGTATATATGTATGTGTATTCACATATACATATATGCCATAAGTTGCAATATTTTTAACATCCTCTACTTAAAATAATTAATATAAAAGCTATAGTTTTAAATTAAAAGGCTGTTAGCACATTACTGCTTACAATGAGATTGTGGGGGGAAGACATGAAGAGTGGTAAAAGGAGAGAAAGAGAGGGCTTTACTTACAAATAAAAGTGAAAACATTACCCAAATCTCAAGATTTTGTGATTGTTAAATAAGAGAATTCATGAGGAATGGCTTGGTGAATTGTCTAGATACTAAAACATAGCCAGTAACATTAGTGTATTAGTGCTATGAATCAAAACCCACTGCCCTTTACTCTATGGAACGCCATGGCTGAGAGAAACTGTGTTGTAACGCCAGCATTCTCACTCTGATTTCTCATCACTTAACAGTGAGATTTTGGATATGAATTATCTTACAATTATACTTTGGGTCTACAGTTCTTAAAAATGACCCAAATGATATACAGAGATATATCTGTTGAAATAAGCTATTAATCTATTTCATTTCAAAATAAATAGAAAAATCACACAGGAACAAGTAGATATTTAAGTTAATGCCTTCTCTGTGAGAATAAGCCATACTCCCTATTAATATCAGCATTTATGAATCACAAATAATTCATGGTCATTTCAAGATGCCAGTAATTGTACTATTAAAGGAAAAGGTGGCTGTGCCAATATTTGAATAATTGTATCATTTGCTGAAAGTAAATGAGCTTCTATCAAATATAAAATTCCCCAAGAAGGCATCATGTGTGAGAAAGACAAATCCACAATGCCAGGACCATGGGCTTGGCATAGATCTGGACCTGGAAGAGCAATGGATGCTGATATGCATATGAGTATGGATAGGGTTTGGGGTAGGTATGGATATGACTATGAACAGATATAAGAAGGTAGGTAACCATCATCTGTTTCTACTCTTTTTAATTATTTACATTGTACTGAAGTTGGCAGAATACCTCTCTTCGCCAGTAGTAGTCTGTTAGGTTTTTCCAAAGAAGGCCTTCCGAAAGATTTGGAATGTAAAGTAAAAGTGTCATCCATCGCTATGTCTTGGCAGGTAAGTGTCTGGACTGCGACAAGTGTTGGAGGTGAGACTTTCCCACCAGCTTAGAATTATCCTTTAAAGTAAGTGTTTTAGTGCTGTAAACAATTGAGTTCATCATTGCTGTTTTCCTAAAATCATTGGAGAAAAATGTTGTGAGATTCTATGCTTCAACTTATTGTACCTAGACTCACTGCATGTATATAAAACTCACTCATTCCCATGAGATTGGAGTTTCATCTTCAGAATCAGCATTTCATCAGGAACCATGCAACATAGCACTAGAAATTTTCTTCAAAATTCACCCTTTTCAATTTCTTTTCTATCTGCCGCAAATACTACCAAAGCCTATAATGTCCCTGCTTTCTGATCTTCTTTTTTTGATTCATTGAATCACTTATTATTAAAGCTATAAATGAGCATAATTCCAAAGGCAGTCTAGGTGAACCACTGAGAAATCTTGAAGTACAGAAAAGCTATGTTGGGCAACTGATCAATGTCAGACATTTAAATACATTTTACAGTGTCCCCACCATGCATAAATAACTGCATTTAAAAAAAAATCAAAGTTTGGGGTTTTTAAGAAGCAGTTGATGTTAATGATTATGACCTTGGATTGTAGAGTATAAAATTGGAAAACATATTCTGCTGCTTATCAACAATTTGGTATTATGTAAGTTACTTTATCCAAATATAATAAAATAAGATGAGGTTAATATGAGAAATTATACAATAGTTATATTGTGAGAATTGAGTTGGGTGATTCTTGTAAAAATGTAACAATGCCAGCTTCTTTTCCTGTGTTCCTTGTGCCTTTTCAGCTGATGTTCCTCTTCTGGACTTTAGGATATCTCCCACGGCAGCACTCTGCAAGTTTTTTTCATGACTGCAGTGAGAGGGGTTGTGGAAGGTTTACTCCCCAACTAGTTCTACATTCCATATGGAGGTCTGTCTATTACTAGATGCACAGAGTAGGTGGGAGCTGTGAATACCAGGATACCTGATGGAAGAGGAAACCCACCAACAAAGGAACCACCAACAGATAACAATGCAGGAAGGTGAAGGAGGGAGTGGAAGCCACACTAACCTCAATCCAGGACCGATCTGGAAATACAACTAAATGGTGGAGAAATTTTCCAGAATAAACAACTGAACAATTGCAAGAGAGAAGCCTCAAAACCTCATACAGACAAAAGAACCAGCTTCAACACAATCCGTCCACACCTGCACAACAGAATGCAAGACATGGTGGACAGAGTGACCCTCAGTTAACCAGCTGGAGGGTCATTTGGTATTATGTAAGTTACTTTATCCAAATATAATAAAATAAGATGAGATTAATATGAGAAATTAGAAACAAATTAGAAACTAGAAACAAAGAAGGACCCACCAAAGAAAGACCCAACAACAATCAAAACCCAAAGACATACAGAAAACCAACAAACAACAGCCCAAGACTAGTGAGCTCAGGAGATTAAGGAGATTGCACCACTGAATCTCATTGGTCTTCTACCATAGAAGTTCACACCATAAACCCAGGGAGTCAGAACACATCAATTTAAGAAGTAGAGGCTAACAAGAAGGGTTTCACAAACAATGGGAAGACAAAGAAACAATCCCCAAATGAAAGGAAAGGAGGAAGCCTCAGAAAGAATGCTAAATGAAATAGAGGTAAGTCAACTTTCAGATATTGAGTTCAAAGCGATGGTTAACAGGAAGCTCAATGAGCTCACAGAAAATTACCAGAAACTACAGGGAAACTACAATGAACTCACAGCAAACTACATCATCATGAAAAAAGAAATAGAAACTATCAACAAGGACCAAGAGGAAATGAAGAAGACAATTTATGAATTGAAGAACATAGTAGAAGGAATTAAAAGCAGGCTAGATGAAGCAGAGGATCAGATCAGCGAGTTGGAGGACAAGGTAGAAAAAAACACCCAGAAAGAGCAAGAAAAGGAAAAGAGGCTCAGAAAGAACAAAGAGGGGTTAAAAGAAACGTAGGACAACGTGAAACATAATAATATCCATATAAGAGGGATACCAGAAGAAGAGCAAGGGATAGAAAACCTGTTTGAAAAATTAATGACAGAAAACTTCCCTAATTTGATGAGAGAAAAAGTCATACAAATCCAGGAAACACAGAAAGTCCCAATCAAGAGGAACCCAAAGAGGCCTACTTCAAGACACATCATAATTAAAATGGCAAAATTCTAAGATACATAGAGAATCTGAAAGGCAGCAAGGGAAAAACAGGAAGTAACATACAAGGGAGCCCCAATAAGACTAGCAGCTGACTTCTCAATGGAAACACTCCAAGCCATAAGGGAATGGCAAGAAATATTTCAAGTAATGAAAACCAAGGGCCTGCAACTGAGACTACTGGACCCAGCAAGGTTCTCAATTAAAATGGAAGGCCAAATAAGAAACTTCTGGACAAAAGAAGCCTCAAAGAATATACCCCCTCCAAACCAGCTCTGCAAGAGATGCTAAAGGGACTGATTTAAGAACAGGAAGAAAAACAGAGAGAGAGAGGAACACAGGTATGAAAAAATGGCAATGAATAAGTACTTATGAATAATAAACTTAAATGTAAGTGGATTAAATGCCCCAATAAAAAGACAAATAGCTGAATGGATAAGAAAGCATGACCCACACATATGCTGCCTACAAGAGACCCACCTCAGAACAAAAGACATACACGGACTAAAAGTGAAGGGCTGGAAAGAAATATTCCAAGCAAATGGACAGGGAAAAAAAGCCAGGGTAGCAATACTCATATCAGACAAAATAGACTACAAAAAAAGAGCCATAAAAAGAGACCTAGAAGGTGACTTCATAATACTCAAGGAAAGAATCCATCAAGAAGATATAAACATTATAAATATATATGCACCCAACATAGGAGCACCTAAATACATAAAGAGAATCTTGGAGGACTTCAAGAAAGATATTGACAGCAACATAATAATAGTAGAGGATTTTAATACCCCACTGTCAAAAATGGATACAACTTCCAAACAAAGTATCAACAAAGTAATTGCAGCATTGAACAATGTCCTAGATCAAATGGATTTAACGGATATATATAGAGCCTTTCATCCCAAAGAAGCAAAATACACATTATTTTCAAATGCACATGGGACATTTTCAAAGGTAGACCACATGATAAGACAAAAAACAAGCCTCAACAAATTCAAGAAAATTGAAATCATATCGAACATTTTCTGTGACCACAAGGGACTGAAACTAGAAACTAACCTCAAGGAAAAAAACCAAAAACACTCAAACTCATGGAGATCGAATAGCATGCTGTTAAACAATGAATGGGTCAAGAACAGGGTCAAGGAAGAGATAAAAAAAGTTTCTGGAAACAAATGAAAATGAACTCACGACAATCCAAAACTTATGGGACACAGCGAAGGCAGCCCTGAGAGGGAAGTTCATAGTGATACAGGCCTACCTAAAAAAGATAGAAACAGTTCACACAAACAACCTAACCCTACGCCTACAAGAATGGGAGGAACAACAACAAACACAGCCCAGAGCAAGTAGAAGGAAGGAAATAACCAAGATCAGAGCACAATTCTAAGGATCAATAAATACAGGAACTGGTTCTTTGAAAAGATAAACAAAATTGACAAGCTTTTAAACAGACTCAAGAAAAAAAGAGGACCCAAATACAATCAGAAATGAAAGAGGAGAGATTACAATTGATACCACAGAAATACAAAGGATTGTAAGAAATTACTATGAAGAACTGTATGCCAAGAAATTTGACAAACTTCTAGAAAAATATAATCTTCCAAAACTCAATGAAGAAGAAACAAAGCCTGAACAGACCGATAACAGCTGATAAAATTGAAGCAGTAATCAAAAAGCTTCCAATGTGCAAAAGCCCTGGACCAGATGGTTTCACAGGAGAATTTTAAAAAGCATTTAAGGAAGAGCTAACCCCTATCCTTTACAGGTTATTCCAAAAAATTCAAGAAGATGGAAGACTCCCAAACTCTTTTTATGAATCCAGCATCATCCTAATCCCAAAACCAGGTAAAGACACAAGAAAAAAAAAAAACAAGGGGGAGGGTGGAAGCAAGGGAGGGAGGGTGTATGGATGGGGTAGCAGGGGGAGGGGAGAAAATGCAGACAACTGTAATTGAACAACAATAAAGTAATTTAAAAAAAAAGAAAATTTTAGGCCAATATCGCTGATGAACATAGATGCTAAAATCCTTAACAAAATATTAGCAAACCACATCCAGCAATACATTAAAAAGATCATACACCATGATAAAGTGGGATTCATCCCAGGGATGCAAGGATGGTACAATAGTCACAAATCAATAAATGTAATACATCACATAAACAAAACAAAAGACAAAAATCACATGATCATATCAATAGATGCGGAAAAAGCCTTTGATAAGGTACAACACCTATTCATGGTAAAAAACATTTAGCAAAGTGGGAATAGAGGGAGTATTCCTCAACATAATGAAGGCCATATATGAGAGACCTACAGCCAACATCATACTCAATGGGCAAAAACTTAGAGCTTTCCCACTAAGATCAGAAATAAGACAAGGATGCCTGCTTTCACCACTCCTATTCAACACAGTATTGGAAGTCCTAGCCACAGCAATCAGACAAGAAAAAGAAGTAAAAGGCATCCAAATTGGAAAGGAGGAAGCAAAACTGTCATTGTTTGCAGATGACATGATAGTGTACATAGAAAACCCTATAGACTCAAACCAAAAAACTACTCGACCTAATAAGTGAATCTGGCAAAACAGTGGGATACAAAGTCAATATTCAGAAATCAAAGGCATTTTTGTACACCAACTATGAAACATCAGAAACAGAAAGAAAAAAATCTCACTTGCTATAGAAACAAGAAAAATAAAGTACCTAGGAATAAACCTAACCAAGGATGTAAAAGACCTGTACTCAAAAAACCACACAACTATGAAGAAAGAAATTAAGGAAGACACAAACAAATGGAAGCATATACCATGTTCATAGTTTGGAAGAATTAACATCACTAAAATGTCCATACTACGCAAAGCAATTTATAGATTCAATGCAATCCCTATTAAAGTACCAATGACATATTTCACAGATATAGAACAAACATTTCAGAAATTTGTATGGAAACATAAACAACCCTAAACAGCTGCAGCAATTTTGAGAAGAACGAAGTAAGAGAGATCACAATACCTGATATCAAACTGTATTACAAGGCCAGTGTAATCAAAACAGCACGGTACTGGCATAAGAACAGACACGTAGACCAATGGAACAGAACAGAGAGCCCAGAAATAAACCCAAGTCTCTATGGTCAATTAATATTTGACAAAGGGGGAAGAAGCATAAAATGGAGTAAAAATAGTCTCTTCAACAAATAGTGTTGGGAGATCTGGACAGCTACATGCAAAAAAAAGAAACTTAATCACCAACTTACACCATATACAAAAATAAATTCAAGGTGGATAAATTACTTAAATATAAGTTTTGACACCATAAAAGTCCTTCAGGAGAACATAGGTAGGAAAATCTCAGATATTCCGTGCAGCAATATTTTCACTGATATGTGCCCTAGAGCAAGGGACATAAAGGAAAGAATAAACAAATGGGACCTCATCAAAATAAAAAGCTTCTGCATGACTAAAAAAAGAGCATTAAAATTAAAAGAGAACTAACTCTATGGGAAAAGATATTTGCCAATGATATCTTGGACAAGGTTTTGATCTCCAAAAATATATAAAGAACTCACACGACTCCATTCAAGGAAGTAAAAAAAAAAGAAAATTAAAAAATGGGCAAAAGTCTTGAACAGACACTTCTCCAAGGAGGACACACAGATGGCCCAGAGACATATGAAAAGATGCTCAGCATCACTAGCCATCAGAAAGATGCAAATTAAAACCACAATGAAATACCACTTCACACCAGTGAGAATGGCCATCATAAACACATCAACAAACAAGTGTTGGAGAGGATGTGGAGAAAAGAGAACCCTAGTGAACTGTCAGTGGGAATGCAGACTTGTGAAGCCACTGTGGAAAACAGTATGGAATTTCCTTAGAAAACTAAAAATGGAACTGCCTTTTGACCCAGCAATCCCACTACTGGGATTATATCCTAAGAACTCTGAAACACCAATCTAAAAGAACCTATGCACCCCAATGTTCATAGCAGCACACTTTACAATGGCCAAATGCTGGAAGCAACCTAAGTGCCCATCAGCAAATGAGTGGCTCAAAAAACTATGGTACATTTACACAATGGAATACTATGCAGCACTGAGAAAGAAAGAGCTCCTTCCCTTTGCTACCGCATGGATGGAACTGGAAATTACTATGCTAAGTGAAATAAGCCAGGCAGTGAGGGACAAATACCATATGATCTCACCTTTAACTGGAACATAATAAACAAAAGAAAAATGCAAACAAAACATAACCAGAGACATTGAAATTTAGAACAATCTTACAGTAACCAGAGGGGAGGGGGAGGGGGTAATGGGGTAAAGGGTTTTCAGGAAATACTATAAAGGACACATGCACAAAACCAAGGGCGAGGTGGAAGCAAGGGAGGGAGGTGGGTTTGCCTGGGGTGGGGGGAAAATGCAGACAACTGTAATTGAACAACAATAAAATAATTTTTAAAAATGTAACAGTGCCTAGCACATATTGAATATTATTTTTACCATAATTATTGTTATGATAAACCTAGCCAGAGTTCATCTAATTAGCATAAACACATTAAGTGGAAACTCTTGAGTGAATTTAAATGGAGAAATCTCAATGTTGCCATTGTGTGGCCTTGACAGATTACTTCTTCCCTCCCACACTCTTTCCTAACTGGCAAAATATGGATGAAATCTAAAAAATCTGCTTGTTAAGCACTTGCCAGTTTTAAATAAGTTAATACAGTGAAGTAATTTGGGACAATGTCTGACTCTAAGCAAACAGTACAAAAATGTTTGCTGCTCTTGCTATCCACTCTTGATAACAGATGTGAGAATTAGAAAGCGCTTTCACATACCTATCAGATTTTTCTTCCTGTAGCACCCAATTATCGATACTTCTAATAAAATTGAATTTGAACAAGTGTAACTCTTCAAGTGTATTCTATTATACTCTTCTAAGTTGTTTTTTCTTTCCTCCAAGTTTAACATTCTAGTGCTTATGAATATTTTGGATTTAAATTAGTAAAGACAGAGTACATGCTATTTGCTTTAGGTCAATTTAAGGCAATACTATTATCAAGAAAGAGATGAGCATTATTACAACCCAATCATTGATAAAGCTTCTCAATTAGGAAGAGGAAGGGGAGGAAGAGGAAGGGGAGCAAGAGGGAGAGAGGAAGGGAGGGAGAGAGAACGAGATTAAGAGACCTGACAGGAGCATAAGCCTCTAAGAACTTACCGTATTTTGCCAGGTATAATGCACACTTTTTTTGCCCAAATTTATGAGGGAAAAATAAGGACGTGCATTATACATGGGCACTACTAATTCCATATCTATATAAATGTTTTCAACTGTTTCATTTAGGCTTATGCATTAAAAATATAATTCTAGAAAGCAATAATGAGATCTGTATGAAAATAACACCCTGAAGTATGATAATCGGTTTTGTTTCTAAATATTAATTAACTAATTAAAATTTGAAATGAAAGATTTTTTTTCCCCCTGAAAGTTTGGGCCAAATACATGGGTGCGCATTATACACAGCAAAATACAGTATAATTCCTGAGATTGGGTCAAGTGATTCCCCACCTCAACCCTATAAACCCTGATATCTTTTTTTGCACATTTCAAAGACATCTAGCAGACAGTATTATATACACATTATCATGTAAATTTAACTCTGTTTCTTTTTGGATTCTCTACATTCAATAAGAAAAATATATACAACTTTACAAATGTATATTTTGCCTTCTTCCATATTGTCAATTGTTCATTTAAACCATTTACTCAATGTGTTACAGAATGGGCAATTAAAATCCTGCCGCGTTTGCGAAAAACTGTTACAGACGGGTAATTATTAAATTAGTCCCATCTGGGTCGCCAAAAACTGTTACAGAGCAAATATACTCCTGGCTGACTCGCCAAAAAACTGTTAGAGAACAAATGGGGGGGTTGGATAAAGAGACCCCCCCCTTTTTCTGTACCTGGGTTTTTTTCCCCCTTACCAGGTTCGTTTTGCCTGCCGCCAAAGGAAAGATTCAAAAGGAAAAGAATTAAAAAGAATTGTTGATTTTAACATACACAGTCCTTCCCTCTCCCACTGCCCAGTCTGGGGTACTGTATTTTACACAGGCTCCCAGAACCATTCATGTGGCCCTGACTCTTACCCAAGCTGCGTAGTCCCAAGCAGTGTGGTAGAGACGCTCAAGCTGTGTGGTCCCGAAGAGAGAGAGAGAGAGACCGAGAGAGACCTGAAGAGACCTCTCAAGCAGTGTGGTACCCCAAAAAGGACCCAAGAAAGCCGGAGACAGACCCGAAGAGCTAGAGCCTGAAGAGAGCCGCAAAGAGAACCGGAGCCAGACCTCTCAAGCAGTGTGGTCCCGAGAAGCACCCGAGAAGAAGCCATGCGATGAGAGCACTGCCCAAGCAGCATTCCGCCTGGATTTAAATCCCAGAGTCTCATTTCCGGCTCCTCCCACAATTGGCCACAGCTGCCAGCATTCGGGTCAGGTGTGGCCCTCTAGTGTGGGCCAATTATCTCCCTCTAGGGGGCCCTCCTCCTAGCTGCACCCTGTTACAAATGCACATCAATAAAAATTTAATTCAAAGTGAATGACTCTATTTCCCAAAAAGGCATTATAATTGGTCAGTCAGATTTAGCAAAACATAAAATTTATATGACTGCTATTATGTATGCATTTAAATTATGTGTATATTAGAAATACAGAATTTTATCTATTTCTTCCAGGTATTAAAGGGTTTGCTCTAAAAGGAGAAATGACTGCACGTTCAATCGATGTCCCTACATAGATACATAATGTATATGTATTCATTCTATATCCTCTATGTCATGTCCTTGTGAATAACACATTATAATTTTAATGAACCTAAAATTATTGCAGAAAAGGTCTTGAGATTCTATTCCACTCAACACTTTGAGAGATTTAGATGTGTAAAAAAATGTATTAACAAGTAGCATTACATGGCACATAAAATAACTAGAGCACTGCAGTTGTAGAGTCTTAAATATAGCTTCATGCTGCTATATGCTGCTTTATTCAAGATGGTCTGTTAAAGATACTATACAATTTAACTTAGGCGGCCTAAAATTTAGAAAAGGGGGACTTTTAAGAACAGTTTTCGTTCTGTTGTTAAGTCATTTTTTTCAAAGCTATTGGATAGAAGCATTTGAAAATATAACTACTCTTACAAGGTGTATAGATCATTAATTATACCCATTGTGCCCAACATCACTTTTATAAATGCCCTTTGAAATTCTCTCTCTATATATATGTATATATGTATGTGTGTGTGTGTATATATATGTATACACACATACGTACAACACAGACACAGCTGGTGAATGTGTTGCATCTTGAAAACGTTCTCTAATCATTTTAGGTTAAATTGTAATCTGGCTGCACTGGAAAACATTGTAAAGAAAGTTACTATGGGACTGCAATGACATAGAACATATGTGCAGTAATTCCTCTACCTAATTAGTGAATTGGACATGGTTTAGGAACACATTTAGTGTTATCAAATGCAAAATAATTCTGCCCATTAACCTAGTATTTGAAAATAATCATAATTCTGATTAAATGATGGTCATAAAATGATGCAATTATTTTAAATTGGATGACTGGTGAAAACGAATTACCTATTATAGTGTTATGAACTGTTTTACTTCATATAAAGCTTTTTTTAAAAAAATTCACCCTTATACCTTATCAAGATGTAATATTTGTAAATTTTCCACTTTATAATACTGAAGGTTATGAAGTTCAATAAATATTAGCAAACATAATAATAGTATAAATATTCCATTTTTACTTTAGAAATAATATCTTTGTATATCTTGATGCTTTATTTTCAAGTTCTTAGGGATTCTTGAGTGATACTTAATAACATAGAAAATATAAATGATATTTTAAAAAGCTAACAAATATATATAATTAAGTTTTAATAAAATCCTGAAATATTATTTGAAGTTGCAATATATACTTGCTTTAAAATTCCAGCCCCAGCACCCGCCCCAGCCGGTGTGACTCAGCTTGTTGGAGTGTTGTCTCTTAAACCAAAGGGTAACAGGTACGATTCCCGGTCAGTACACACACCTCAGTTACAAATTCATCTCTCTCTGGAATCCATGGATATATATTCTTGGGTGAGGATTAAAAAGACAAAAACAAAAAATATAAAATTCTACTGTATTGTGTGTGTGTTTTATTATCAATAAGTTAATATTATCATATTAAAATTAGAGTGATTAGAATAAAATAGCTTATCAGCATATCTCAGTCATTTAACATTTCTTTAATAACTATTGTAGGAACTCATTGGAGGAATTAAGTACATTTTCGGTTTAACACTGCATTTAAGGAGACCGTTTAACATGTTCCTTTAAAATTTAATAAAGTTCCTGTGTGAAAAGGTAAGCAAAAGTAACCATGAATTCTACATGGAATAAATAGAAAATATTGAATTCTTTCTATAAGACTAATATATAGACATATATTTACACATCTTTCCTAACTTGGTACTCATTTGAAAGCACTTTGTTAAAAATTACACTGGGTGCCCTGGCTGGTGTAGCTCAGTGGATTGAGCATGGGCTGGGAACCAAAGGATCCCAGTTCGAATCCAGTCAGGGTACATGCCTGGGTTGCAGGCCAGGTCCCCAGTGAGGGCCATGTGAGAGGCAACAACACATTGTGTTTCTCTCCCTCTCTTTCTCCCTCCCTTCCCCTCTCTCTAAAAAATAAGTAAATAAAATCTTAAAAAAGAAATTACACTGGGAAAAGAGGCAAAAAAAATTACTCAAGATTGTCCAGGAACCCAAGATGTTCGTTCCCCTGCTAACAGCCACCAACGTATCAGATATTATAGAATGAAAAAGCAATGAGTCGTTGTCTATATACAAAGTGGTATATAATCATCTATAACAGCCATTTTCAATCACTGTGCCACCAGAATTTTTAAAACGTGCAATATTACCCTGGCCAGTGTGACTCAGTTGAGTGGAGCATCGTCCTGTAACCTGAAAGGTCACAGGTTTGATTCCCAGTCAGGGCACATGCCTAGGTTGTACGTTCAGTCCCTCTCTCATTCCCTCACTTCCCCTCTTTCTAAAATCAATAAGCATATCCTCTGGTGAGGACTTGAAAAAAACAAACATTAAAATATGCAACACTTGACTATTTAGTGAGGGACATTGACTTCTTTTCCCCTAGATTGTCAAATAAAAAAAATGGCAATAGCCAACACAACAGTAGCCATCCAGTGTGAATGAAATAAAATGATGCCTTTTATCTGTCAAATTGCCAAAAAATAAATGAGGTCTGTCCAGAATGTATCCAACCGTGTTATATGAAAAATAGAGATATTTACTGAAGAAGATACAAGATACAAGAAACATTGTACACAGGACAACGATGCCTCAGTCCCCTTCAAAGTAGGCACTTTGGGACCTCACACAGTTCTCCCAGTTGCCATCAGCTGCCCTGTTGTATTTTCCTGAATCTCATCTTGGTCTGAAATCTCTTCCCTTCAAAGGCGATTTTAATCTTGGGAAAAGCCAAAAGTTGGAGGTGCCAAATCTGGGCTGTAGGGGGACTGAGTTACCTGGGTGATTTGACGTTTCACCAAAAACTTCTGCATGAGATGTAATGCAGGAGCCTGCACGTTGTTGTGATGAGGCTGCCAATCACCAGCTGCAGCCTTCTGAATCATCAGAATAGATCCCACAGAGGAACCTTCAAGCTTAACAAAAAACCTGATGCAGATTCATTGGTCTACTTGCTCAGTCATTTGGAATGCCATGGCTACACAGTACACATGCCCATTCAACCCACACAGTACACATGCTCACTCAATGGTGTCTACCACCCGCACGGTGAAGTCGTCATTGTTCACTCACGCACATTCCAGTCTACTCTCCGTGGCTGCCAGGTTATATCAATGGATGTCATGTAAACCATTATCATTATATTAACAATGGCTGCACATTTTCCAGACGCCTTATATATTTTTGGTGTGCTGTAGAATTTTAGTAATTAGTTTATATGTACTATGAGATGAAAAAAGTTGAAAATTGCATCAAGGGAGTACATTTTGTTTGAAATAATTATGAAAAATCTAAAGAAAGTAAAATAAATAAATTTCCCTTTGAGGACTTCTTTCATCCAGGGAAACCAAAAACTGTCACTCCGGGTAAGATGAAATGAATAGGGAGGATGAGGCACAGGGGTTATGCCGCTTTTGGTCAGAAACTGCTGAACACTCAGCGCAGTGTGGGCAGGTGCATTTGTAAATCACCTACCATGAAATGGGCAAATGCGTTGAAAATCTTCAAAAAACTTTACTGAAGCCAAACGCAGCCTCTCACAACAACACCAGCTGGTACACTGATATCGATGGATTCCTAGAACACTCACCCAGCATGGGAAGTCTGTCAAGAAGCCCACCCTCCTGGCCATAATTCCAGTTTTGGCGGAGAGGAGAGGTCCACAGTCACGCTTTCTTACCTTGATTATTTCACTAGTTCCTTAGTCTCCTCAGTTTCTGTTGTCCCCTCGCAAACCTCTGTTTCCCAGTATAACCTCCACTCCATTTCCAGACTGATCCTTTCAAAATATATGTTTTTTTAAAGATTTTATTTATTTATTTTTAGAGAGAGGGGAAGGAAGGAGAGAGGGAGAGAAACATCAATGTGTGATTGTCTCTCATGTGCCCCCTACTGGGGACCTGGCCTCTGCCCTAACTGTGAAACCCAGGCCTCTGCCCTAACTGTGAATCGAACCAGCAGCCGTTTGGTTTGAAGGCCGCACTCAATCCACTGAGCTACACCAGCCAGGGCAAACTATGTGTAACTATATGTTGATTCATGTGTTTTCTCCAGTTACATCCACCAGCTACCAGTGACTTACCACTATCTGCCTAATCAATGTCCCTGTTTGTTGCCCCTCAGTTGCCACTGGAATACAAGCGCTACCAGGGTGGAGACATCGTCCACATGTACAATGTCCATCCAGGCCCTGGAAAGATGGCCTGGTAATTGGAGGCTCTCAAAGTGTTTTTGGAAGAATAGATTTTTTTAAAATTTAAAGTGAATTTTAGAACCATTAGTGTTAATACACATAATCTCAATAACTTTAGAACCAGATAGAGAAGAAGTAAATAATTTTAAAACAACAGTGCTTTAGAATGGCTACAGTATTCACCATATAGAAATAGAGGGTAAGAGAGAGAAATATCCATTCTAATTCTAATTGAGTGTTATATATTAAAAAGAAGTACAAATTATATAAAACGGTTTCAAATCCAGACACTGATCTCCAAACCCATTAACTCTACTTAAATTTGGAAGCTTATATTATTTAAAATCTTTTGATAGACTCTTACTATGAAGTCCTTTTGCTTCTCATCTTACTTACCTGTAATCTTAATGTTTCCTTCACAGGTCTAAAATGACAATTTATAAATATTTGACTACCTTACTTTGCAAGTTATAAGCCTTTAATAACTCTTAATCATATCCTGGATAAAGTCCCTATCTTTGATTAAAAGTCATTTCTATTGGTAACCAGTCTAGGTTTCAATTGTATTTATTCTAATTTAATATACATGTCTAATACATTCTGATGTGGGTTTCGTCCCGCAAAATCCGTAGGGGGGGGACCATAGCCAATCGCGTGAAAAAATCTCACACCGAGACACGCTGGGAGAAAAGAGCCCGGTGCCACAGGACCATTTCCTATATCTCAGGAAAAGGGCCTCGAGCGTAGCTTAGCCGTGTTTTTATTAGGAAGCTCAGGACACAGCAAAATGGGAATGGCTATTCATCAACTATGCGAAGGGTTCCGGGCAACCATTAGCATAATCCCTTGGCTCCGGAGGAAGGGTCCCCAGCAAGTTAACAAGTCTTAGAAAGTAAGTTAATGCAATTTCCCTTCAAAGAATTCTTTTTTCCACGAGCATGATTTTTACGCCGGCCCGCACGGGAGTGTTCATTCTTGCGGAGCCAGGCTCGAGAAGCGGAAATTCCCCGGGGTTACGTTTTTATCATGCGGATGAAAAGAATTCCTGTCACAACATTCCATCAATTTTGACCATTTTGCAAGTGCCCTCACAAAAGTAAAAAAACTAAAATGAATAAACAGAAGAGCAAAACTAACTGGACTGGGTCAGCTATTGGGCTGTCCATCACCCCACAGCCATCTCTGCATACTGTGCTGAGCCTGCTGTGCCAGTGGCCTTCCTGATGGGGGCTGCACATTAGGAGGCACTATCTTCTTTTGCTTCTGGCATCAAGTATGGAAGTGGCTGTGTTGCTTTGATGACCGAGATAGCTTTCATTCCAGGATCAGTCCTTCTTTGGTAGTTCCAGCAGTGGCCGTGTATTGAATATTTCCCCCTTTGTGGGGCAGAATCTGCTGGATGACCCATCCTTTTGGCTCCAGTGTTTGCTAAGCCATACCCTCCTCTATAGTAACAGCTTTGTGCAAGGTGCAGCAGTCAGTGAGTTCCGCTTCTGGAAACCCCAGCCCCCCCTTTCCTGTTGCTGTACTTCCTTCCTATATTAAATAATTTATGGGTTACTTCTTCCCCTTTGTCTGAATTCTCTCTTCAGGTCTTTAAAAACTGTTTCCTTTATTAAAGTCACTCAGTTGTTTTCTAGTTGTATCTTGTGACACAAAAAATTTAGGGAAGGAGGCTATTTATAGGTAGAAAATTATTATCTCATTTTTTTTCACAAAAGATATAAGAAGGACATATGAGAAATGACATTAATAAGTAAATGTAAAAAAAATAAGTAAATGTATTATTTTCACTTAGACTTAAGAAAGCACTACCTTGTTGATCATAAAAATAGGTCATTGGAGGTGCGCGACCCGGGATCGGTGCACGACCAGGATCGGTAGGCGACCGGGATCGAAGGCCCAGGGAACTCGGCCTGTATCACGGAGGGAGAGCACGGTCGGCCCTTGGCCCAAGGAGGCTGGTGCTTCCACCAAGGGGAATTGGAGTCTGTTTGAATCCGGGGTCCGAGGCCTTTCCCAGCCCATACCAGTAGTATCGGAAACAGCTTGCAGTCTGCGGCTCTCTGGCTGAGTGCGGCCGGGGACCCCGAACAAGGGAAACCAGGGACCGTGCGCACCCGGCGACCCGCGGACCATTCGTACACAGTTCAAAAATACTAGGGACAGTGCACAACTGGGCCTCTTGGACGCAAATCCAGGGACAAAGAAGTGAGCGAACACAGGCGCTAGCTCAAAAATACCAGAGAGAGTGCGCGACCAGGCCTTTCCGCCGGGGCTCGCTGGCGCACGGCCCAGGGGCAAAGATAAAAGAGTTCACAGGTGCACTGAGCTCACGCCTACAGCTGGGGACAAAGCCCTAGCCAGTTAGACCAGGCGCACGCAGGCGCACGCAGGCGCACGCAGGAGCGCGCAGCCCGGCAAGACCAAGCAGCTTTGCGGGAATAGGGCAGAAGCACCCTGTTGAAGGGAGCGGCAGTCCGGAGATACAGACCGCACAAATTCTTGACTCAGAGCGGGGGCCAAACTATCCAGAAAGGGCACGGAGAGAACCTATTAGTTAGACCAGCGGAGAAAAAATAGGCAGTGGGAGATTTGCCACTATCAGGTGCACATCAAGACAGTTTGGGCCCAGAAGCACACTCAGGAACTGGGCTGGTG
>PVJI01018853.1:0-32378 GCA_004026765.1 Micronycteris hirsuta
GCCAGGCTCCCTGCTGACTTCTTTCTACCTTGTTCAGCTACCACTTTATCTCCATACATTTCATTTCCATTTTAATTTTGTTAACTAGTCATTAAACATTGTTACATTTGAGGTTACATAATTCTGATCCTCTAGAGGTTACCATGAAGTTTAGAAAAGAGATAAATATGAAGGAACAAGATACAAAAGAAAAACAGAACTTAAAACATTGAATTCTAAAGGGAACGCGTGAGACAGAAGTTGTACAATATAATGTTGAAATGACCCTCAGAAATCCCAAGAATCCATAAAGTCCAGTTCTGCCTGCAGGAGCTCTTTTTTAATCCTTTATATCCAGTGTTTCTTTATGGTCTAAATTAGTTCTGAACATCATCCTTGATATTGGTATCACCAACAACTTGTTCATCATCACTTGAGTCAAGACAGAGAACTTTTAAACCCATTCACACATTCTTCCTGAGGATTCACCAGCAAACTCCTTTGGGTTTGATTGCATTCATTGCCTGTTCATACAGGTGATGAAATAGCAGCCTTGTCAAGCACCTTGAGTCAGGTTCTTGTAACTGGTGTCCTGAACAGTGTGATTCCACTTTAAGTGCTTTATGGAAATGCAAGTTCCCGCTACATGTTGTTAGAGCACAAAGTCAAGTTCAAATAATTATCACATGTGGCATTTAGGGAAGGATCCAGAAAAGATAGAGTTGGTCTTGAATGATTAATTAGATTTTAAAAAACAGAAAAAGATGATGGGAATGAAAAGGGGAGCTTACAAGAAAAAAGGAACAGCATGATAAAGGCAGAAAGGAAGAAGGAAAAGCAGCATGTATTGATTAACTCCTCTGTAAACTGGTTAGACATCTTGACTCCTTTAACTAGTGTCTTGGTCTCCACAAGCCAGAAAGTTTTATAGGAAGAACCCCATTTTTGCCAATTGAGGAAATGCAACACAGGATATGTCCAAAAAGCAGCAAAACCAGGATTTGTATTCAGATCGTTAGAATTCCAAACTACATGTCCTTTATGCTACATTGTCAGAGGCATAAAAAAGTATAATTGCAGAGGAGGAAATTCTGAAATAAAAGCAAAAATGATTGTATTGTCTCCTTAAAAAGCAATAAACATTTTAACAGGGTATTTTTATTTTATTAGAAAGGGCTTGTTAAACATTAAAAATGATCACCAAAAAGAAATTGTTGCTTTTTTCTCCTGAGACTGGGATTTGCTTGTAGAAAATCACTAATCCTTTAACGACCAGTGTTAGGTATTTCAAGGGGCTAGCAAAGGAAATTCTAAAGTTAAATAGATTTAAAAATCACAAGCTAGTTAGAAAATAATAGGTGATGAGGGAAAGGAAGCTGTAGATGACAGAAGAACCCAGTCATTAAGAACACATAAAATGGTCCAATGTTACTTACTGTAACTCATCTGTTTGAAATCAGGGCATTTTCTTCCCAGTCCTGCTCTACCACTAACTAACTAAAGTCTCCTCAAGACTAAACACCTACCCCTTTCTGAAGTTGTCACAGAGATTCCATTTTTTCAAGGCAACTCAAAGCCACTTCTCCCTAGAAGCCTTATTTAATCCCTTAAAGCTGGTCTTCATTTCCCATTCCTTTGAGCTCTTAGGAGCCCTTTTGTTTGTGTCTGTTTTGATTATTTATTGACAGTTTATCTTTCCTATTAAGCTGTGAGGTCCTGGAAGCTATGGTTACTGTGATTCATGATCACATGCTCAAACCCACTTTACTGTAGTAAACACTCAAAATATTTGTCGGGTGAATGTTGCCTGTGTGTCAAACGGGTGCATACATGAATTCCTTGCAGCCTGGTGTTTTTCATTAGCTGCCGCATAGTCACTGCAGTCATTGCAGATACAACATGCCAGGTGATAGACTACACTACTGAAACAACAAACTGGCAAAGCCAAATTTTAAAGAAAAGTAAAAAACTAACAAAATAACAATAAAGCCAAGTCTGGAGTTCCAATACCAGAAATGACTTTAAAAGATCAAAATTCTGGATTATACTTAGTTAGAGGCAAAATATTCATTGCTTGATGGTCCAACAGTGATTGTAGCTTTCGTTAAAGCCACCTAATGAAACTTTTGGTTAAAATGGTTCCGTAATTTCAGGCTTCAAGACACTCCTAGCAGTGACATTTAAAACATAAGAAAAAGAGGGAAGCAATGGGGATATTTATGGTGAAAAACAAAATAAATAACTATGTGGGGAAAAATTCGAGCTCCTAAGTGAGGCTGAAGTGCAAGACTCCTGGGGTTTGTGGCCAAAGGCAGACTGAGGCAGGCCCAGATCTAGCTCCCCCTCAAAGCAGTGACCGAGCGGGACCTGCAGGAGCCTGGGGGTGGGGCACGGGCACTGGTGTCTGAAGCAGGAAAAGATGGCTTCCCCTGGGAAAAGCATAGGTGTGTGTGTGTGTGTTGGGGGAAGCAGTGGCTGCCTTGGTATATTGGCTTTTTGCGTGGGGGAGGTAACTTTTTGTGAGAGAGCTCCATTTCACAGGAAAATTATGAGAGGATTCAATAGAACTTTCATACACTCCACTTAAATTCCCCAGTCATTAACATTTTACTACATTAGGTTCGTTCTTTCTATATATGTAAATACAATGTCTGTCTGGAAAAAGTCTAGGCATTGTTAATGTAACAAGAATGGTTAGCATGACATCAGTGGAACCTGGCAGCCAAGGGAGTGGACTGGAATGCATGTGCATGAACAATGATGACTTCACTGTACTCGTCAGTTGGGGCTATAGGTGCCAATAGGTACTGTGTGGCCCTCGCATTCAAAATGACTGAGTGAATTATACAATGAATCCACATCAAATTTTGCATTAAACGTGAACATTCCTCCACTATTTGGATGATTCAGAAGGCCACAGCCATGGGCAACTGGTGATTGGCAGCTTCATCACAACAATGCACCTGCTCATACATCATATCTCCTGTGGAGTTTTTGGCTAAACATCAAATTATCCAGGTGACTCAGCCCCGATACAGCCCAGATTTGTCACCCTGAGACTTCTGACTTTTTCCAAAACTAAAATCACCTTTGAAAAGCAAGATATTTTAGGTCATTGATGAGATTCAGAAAAATTTGATGAGGCAGTTGAAGCAATTGGGAGAACTATGTGAGGTCCCAAGGCGCCTACTCTGAAGGGGACTGAGGTGTCATTGTTCTATGTACAATGTTTCTTTTACTTGTATCTTCTTCAATAAATGTCTCTATTTTTCATATTACATTGCTGGACACTTTCTGAACAGGTGTGTGTGTGTGTGTGTGTGTGTGTGTGTATGGTGAGATATATATTCTGAACCATGTGAAAGTTACAGAAATTATGTCTTTTTATCCCCAAATATTCGCATTTCCATAACCACATTGGAGTGATAAAATCAGGAAAAGAACATTGATACAACACTATTCTATAATCTACAGAACTTATTCAAACGTTGTTCATGGTGCCAATTCTGTCCTTTATGGCAAATAAAGAAGAAATGAGCTTCAGAATCAACATTTTGAGTTTTCATAACACTTTCATGACTTTAAAGACATCAAGATTCTCAAAGATTTACTAATCCCTAGAGTTTCCATGAACTAGATTTAGGTCATGCTCTCTTGGCAAGGACACTAGAGGATAATATTCCATCATCTTCAGGTTCACATATTTTTCTTAATGAAAAGTCTGTTGTAATTCCTTTTTTTTTTTCTTATTAAACAATGTGGGTTTTTTTCCTTCCTGCTTTTAGGACTCATCATTTCCTTATCACTGTTCTTCATGAATTTAATTGCCATGTTCTTGGTGGTGTTTCTTCTTTGTGTGAGTTTGTCCTGCATGGGATTATTGAGCTTCCTAAATTTTAATTCTTTTCATCAAACTTAAAATTTTTATGCCAATATTGTTTTAAGAATTTTTTCTGGCTTTCCTTGTGTTCTTTCCTTTTAATATTCCAATTGTATCAATGCTAAATCGTTTGATATGTTCTTTCAGGTTACTAAGTCTCCTCATGTTTTTTAATCAACATTGCATTGAGTTTTCATAACACTTTCATGACTTTAAAGACATCAAGATTCTCATGCTCTATTCAGTTAGGAAGTTTCTACTGCTATATACTTAAGTTCACTAATCTTTATTTCTGTAATGTCTGTTCTATATTCCATCTAGTAAATTTTTTTATTTTAAATATTATAGTTTCATAACTAGATGATTTGTTTGGTACTTTTTATATTTTTCATTTATCTTATTATGTTCATATTTTTCCCTAAATCCTTGATCATGTTATGCATAGTAACTATTTTAAAATTTTGTCCTGATAATTCCATTATCTCATTTTATGTCTGTTCTAGTTACTTATTTTTCCTCTGATTATGTCACAGTTTCCTGACATCTAGTAAATTTTAAAATTAGATATTGTACCTTGTGATTAGAAAGTTTTCGAGTACCTGAATTTTACTGTTTTCCTTGAAAGTTTATTGCTCTGTGTTCTGGTAGAGACTTCATTTACTTTGGATTAGGCAGATCCTTTTAAAGCTTGGTTTTAAGTTTTGTTAGCACAGGTCTAGAATAGCCTTTCTCCTCAGGTTTGTTTAGTTCTTCCACTAAACGTGACCCTTCTAGGTTCTGTATTGTTTCAGTGACCAGTGAAAATTCTTAATTCTGGATGGTTGGAGCTTGAACATTTATTTGACCACCCTCGGTGTGCTCTGGAAATATTTCAGTTTATCGCTCCATGGAAGTGATTCTTTGTTTAGTTCATGGAATTTCATCTTACACGTGTACAGCTTAATAATCAGTAGAGGCTCAAGGTTACCCTTACGCAGATTTCTGGAGCTGTGTATACGTGTGTGTTTAAGTAGCAGTAGTAGCAGTAACAGCAGCTGCAGCTCTGTCCTGCTTATGGATATCTGCCCTAAGACTTCTGCCTCCTTTACCTTTGTTTTTTTTATTTACCTGTACTCCGTGAGATGGCAATCTTCTTTTTGGTATTCCCTTCACCTCACTGTGGTCTAGAATGTGCCTCTGGTTAGGAAATCAGGCTGCATCATTGGGCCAACTTTCTTTAGTTCCCTGCTCTCTGGGTTCCCTGTCTTGTGCTTTCAATTTTTCAGTATCTATAATCAATTGATTCATATATTTTTGTTCAATTTCCTAGTTGCTTGCAGTGAGAGGGTAAATGCATGCCTTGTCATGTCATTGTGGCTAGAAATAAAAAATGGTCCTTTCCTTTTGTCCCCAGAAAGCGTTGCCTGTTTAAGACAGTGTTCTAGGGACCCAAACACCTTCATGACAGTGCTCTGCTTTTTCAAAACTGTTTCTCAGTACTTTTGCACTTATGGCAAACTTTATCCTTCTGAGTGTGGTTTTACTTCAGGCTTATGCCCCTGCACACGTCTGCTCACTCCCTCTCGCTCTCCAAACTGACTTGTGAAAGATAAAGACTAGCTCTCCTCAAAATTATTTCTTTTTTTACTCACAGATAATTTCAAGTTTGTGATCTTTTCCTGTCTTGTAGTTATAATGAAATTTGGGATTTGTATGCTTTTATTTATTCTGCTTGTGGTTTTCTTATAGTTGTTTTTAGGATATACAGGAAAAGCTTAGGTGACTGTCATTATCATGGCTTCTTGGAAATTGTGGCTGTACATTTAAAAATAAGGTGTGTTATCCTAGGACATAGAAGAAGAATATAAAAGCCCTCACAACTGAAATGATTGTTAACAAGATCAGCATTATTTTTAATATCACTAGAGGGCAGGAGCACCTAAATTCCATTATAAGACCTAGATTTTGTCTTTAGATCTTTGGGAGTGATGGTCTAGGTAGAGACTATTAAAGAATGCCAAACCTGTATAAATGGAAGTGTAGAAGGAAGCCAACAAAACCAGTAATCAAAACATAAATTCTCTCTCCCACAGAAAAAATAGTTAATTTTCACTACATATTGAGAAAGGATATACATTTTAGGATGCTCAAAGTAATAAAAGGAAGAAAAATTCACACTAAAAACATATAAAAATATGAAAAATGGAAATAAGTAAGAAGGCACACAAAAAAGAAATTTTGAAGAGTAAAAAAACATACTCTGAAAATCTAGACTGGACACAGTTGAAACCTACTAGCCAAAGGCTATCAGTAAATCAGTAACATACCTATAGTCAATACATCAGAAATACAAAGTTAGTCAAACAAAGTTAGGTTTATTTATTTTTCGACAACAGAGGAAAGTGTACCCTAGAGAAATTTCAGTAAAGGGACTTCAGTGTATGTTTGCACAATATCTAGATTATTCTAAAGAGGAGTTAGAGAAATGGGAGAGTTCAGAATTAGATACTGTTAGGAAGAAGGAGAGGATAGTAATTCAGCATTTGGATATGTCGGAAATTGATTTGTTCATGATGGAAGGAACTAAGCAGCACCGCACTACCATTGGTAAGAAAATAACAACAGCCTTAGCCAGTGAGTGTGGCTTAGTTGATTAGAGGGTGGTCTAGTACACCAAAAAGTTGCAGGTTCAATTCCTGGTCAGGGCATGTACTTAGGTTATAGGTTTGATCCCTGGTCAGGGTGCATACCCAGTCAGGGAGGCAGCCAATCAATGCTTCTCTCTCTCTTTCTCTCCCTCTCTCTCCCTCTCTCTCTCTCTCTCCCTCTCTCTCTCTCTCTCTTTCTCTCTCTGTCTCCACCCCCCCACACACACACACCTTTCGCTTTCCTCTCTCCCCTCAGCCTTCCTCTCTTTCTAAAACCAATGAAAAAATGCCCTTGGGTGAGGATTACATAAAAGGAGTGCATCTTTTGTGCAACTTCACCTTAAATTGAGAATGTTTAAAGTGCAAAGTCAGTTGGAAAAACATGGAAAACAAAACTAGCTAAACTTGAAGCTGGAATTCTAGTTACCATCAGTTGAGAAGTTTTGAGAAACTATTGCTTTCCCAAGATAATTTCTCAAGGAAATTATTTCCTTCTCAGTTTCCTTGTTTATCCAATACAAATTCATCATAGGTTGGCTTCCAGTTATAGAATTCCAAGGACTAGCCCACTGTTCAAAGACCACAATAAAAACTAAAGACAGAATTTTGAACTTTCCCCAGAAAGATTATTGAAATATGCTTGCAGGAAGGATTCCATTAAAAGAAAGATTATTTTATTTAGTAATTACCATAGCTATGTATTCCTCAGGGTCAAAAATTTGCCAGAAAACTTTTTCTTTTTCTTTTTTCTTTTGCTCTGGGACAATGCTTTAAGGAAGGCATAAATGTGATAATGTGATCATATATATTGCTAAATCTTAACCAGAGGGAAGACAACTTCTTGAAGAGAATATTGGAATCCCCAATGTGCTTTTCTAATTTTAAATGTTATTTCAATATTATAATTTTTATATAATTTGATTTGTATTTTGAAAATAAAAATAAACCCTACAGTTTTTATAATAGGAAATACTGTCATTTGAACTTTAACAAAATCTTGACAGGTAGGGACAGACTGAACAAATGCTGACTTTCAAATAGGAGTGTTCATCTTGGTGGGAGCCCAGCACAGATTTGGGGAGCAGCAGACTCCCCCAAAACTGGGGTTAAATAAAGGTCAAAGACATATATGCCTTCGCTTGGTTTTCTCTGAAAATAGAACCTGGGAGAGTAAGCAGTAAGTTTATTTAGGAATAATCCCAGGAATTAAAAAAAGGAAAGTAAAAAGAGTAAGAAAAGTTAAGAGAAAAAGCCAGTATCAGGATGCTTTCAGCAATCAGAGCTCAATTCTGTTGAGACCTCCTGTTCATTTTATGAAATGCCTTCTGAAGTATGAGAGGCTGGAATATTTACCCCTGGACTCCTTTCCCCATTGGCTGAGGAATGTTCCATGGGCAATAACTCCCTTCACTTCTGGTCTGTGTTCCTATAATGATGTAAAAGGCCCTCTGAGAGAAAACCAAAAGGAACATGATGTACATGTAAGGTAGGCTCAGGGACTGTGAGGTGAGCTGAGCTCACACGGGACCGACTACCACAGCTGCTGCACCAGGAACATTGACTGCAATAGGTATTCCAGGCCAATATTTGGAACTTTTCCTGGTTAAGTGGAGTGATTTATTATAGAGTCTGATTAACTGGATAAATGTCTTAACTCTACCCAGGGCAAGCATCCAGCATGTTTCATTTCACCACAAGTATACTCTGCTGCACTTTCCCAATTGACCTCCCCAGTCCCAAGTCTCTGTTTTATACCATTTTAAATATTTAAACAATTTAAAATATTCATCTACATAATTCTAAGATCCTCTGTTTCCATTTCATATATCTCTTCACTTATTCAACAAATGTTTACGTGCCTCTAATTATATGCCAGAAGGTGTGAGGCTTTATGCTAGGCACAGCACTAAGCACTTCACCTAAGTAAGCTTATTTCACATTTTCAGCAGTCCTATAAAAGAGCTATTATTATTATCCCTACTTTAAAGTGAAAATTTTGATATGAAGATGTAATTTTCCTAAGGCCACATGGTTATTGACTGCCTGAGCCAGCTCTATAACCTAAACACAGAGCACACTGTCTGTGCTCAGGTCGCACATACTGTGCAAGTTTACACTGTTGTTCCCAATGCTGAGCCACTTCTTATCCGTACCCTCTGAGCCCTAGAACAGAGGCATGCTCTATTTCTGCATCTCATGGCTGTTGGGTCTGATCATATCATTTTATTTGCCCAGTGAATAGAATGCTTACAGACATGATATAAGCAAAAATTTGACATTGGTGTCACAGTTGAGCTAATGCTCTGACACTTTTTCATCACTACAAGAAGAACATGCCAAGCAAGCCCCTTAGCCCCAGATCTGGACCTGGCCCAGAGCCCAAAGCCAAGCCTGGCTATCCCAGCCTAAATCAGATGAACGCTAGCTAACCAACAAACACTTAAGTGAGAAATAAATGCTTAGTTTTGTAGGTATGGTTATATAGATATAATTTTATTTTGTGTGTGTGTATGTTTTTTTGTTATGCACTAGCTTATCAGAAAATAGCAGATTGAGACAACAGGAAAATAAGCAAAACAAACAAAAAACTCATACGATGTGGTTAGTGCTCTTATAAAAGAATACTCTGGGTGCTGGTTGACCAACCATCCTAATCTGTCTTAACCGAGGGATTTCCTAGGAGGTGGAAATTTAACGCTAACACTGGGATATTCTAGGTAAACCAATCTGGTTTGTCACCCTAGACTGAAAAAATATCATAATGGACAAGAAGACAGATGTTCTTCACCTCTTCACTTACTCGTCTTCTTTACCATTCCATATGCATTTTTAAGGACAAATAAGTGGGACCTAGGTGGTCATGAGCACATAGAAGAAAATATACTTGCATGTATGTACTTCTGCTATCCAGATCCGTGCAAGGATGTTCCCCTCATAAAATGTCTCTCCTGAAGTTATCACTCCACACATATGATTACATATTTTTTTCTTCTGAGCACAAATTTCAAGGGTAGGAACGTCTCAGATAGTAAGAGTCGATCACGTGGACAATGATTGAAAATAGGGGAGAGAGAGCCATATCATAAGTAACCTAGAGAGAGGCTGGACTCTGGTGTAGCAGAATAAAAGCTCAGAAAGCATTCTCTCCACGCAAAATTATAAAGCTAGAAAAAATTGCATGGTTGTAGAAATTGACCAAAATAATATACCAAATTAAGAAAAAGAAAAAGTGAACATTGCATAACACTAGCGGGGATCTTTGATGTTTCCCCCTGGAGCTTCTCTTGTTCCTCACCTCAGCTCAGTCTACACAGTGATTCTCTCTTTTCTTTAAGATTTTATTTATTTATTTTTAGAGAGAGGGGAAGGAAGAGAGAGAAATCTGGATTGTGTGAGAGAAGCACCGATTGGTTGCTTCTCGTAGGCAACCCAACCGAGGATCAAACGTACAGCCCAGGCACGTGCCCTGACCAGTAGTCAAACCAGCCACCTTTCAATTTGCAGGATGATGCCCCACCAGCTGAGCCACACCAGCCAGGACTACACAGTGATTTTTGTGATTAAGTGAAAAACTTAATCCAAATATACAAGAGACTCAAAAAACCCCAAGTAGAATACAGGCCCCAAAATTTTATACGTAAGCAAATTCTAGTAAAAGCATTAAAAGCCAAAGAAAAGAAATTGAATTAACAATAAAAATGTTTTACCAGAACAGCCAGCATCTGAGTGTTTCCAATTGCAGAGAGAAAGACAGAGGGAAGAAGGGAGGGAGGGAGGAAGAGAACCTTGCAAGGGAATGGCAAAGCCACTTAAAAAACAAAAACAAAATTTCCCACAAATAAAAGCCCAAGCCCAGAATATTTCACAAGGTGATTTCCAGTAAATATTTAAGAACAACTAATATTAAACATTTCCAATTTTTTAAGGAAGTAGAGGAAGAAGGTACAATTTCCAGCTCATTCGGTGAGGCCAATATTATACTGATATCAGTGCCTGACAAGTCGCAGAAACAGAAAAGTACAGGCCAATATCCCTCATAAACAGAGATGCAAAAAACCTCTTAAGTATTAGCAAAACGACTCCAGTAACATATTCAAAAGGATTATCCACCATGACCAAGTGGGATTTATCTCAGTAATACAAATTCAGTTTAACTTTCAAAAATCAGTTATTGTAATAAATAACTAATAGAATGAAAGAAAAGTAATCATTTCAATAGAGGTATAAAAATTCATTTGACAAAATTTAACTGGCATGCATGATAAGAACTCTCAACAAACCAGTGACAGAAAGGAACTTCTTCAACCTGATAAAGGGGTTGGGAGTGGCAGCAGGCATTGACCTTCAGACAAGCGGGAGCTTGTTTGAGAGGCAAAAATATTCTAAAACTATATTGTAGTTCTGGTCACCCGACTTTAAATATTTACAAAAACTCATTGAATTGTACAGTTAAAATATGTGCATTGGTGTTTCACAAATTTTGTCTCAATAAATCTGTAAAAATTAATAACCAGCAAGGGGTAGGTGGTGAGAAGGTAGAGATAAAACAAGTTAAGCAATATTCTGATCATTGTTAAAGCTAGGTTTTAGATAATGGAAAGTTATTACACTATTTCTTCTACTTTGGTATATATTTGAAATTTATTTGCAGAAGTCCAGCTTACTGCAACCTCTTAGGAGGGGTTCCGAAGGAGGGGTGGCAAGGCGATATGAAATGAGTCCAACACTCTTTTTCAGAATGCAGGGGCCCAGTCAGGAGTCTTTGCTCTCTCCCACTGACTGAACTACCACAGCAAAATTTTCTTTATTTTTAAAAGACTTCTTTTTACAATCAGTAGGGACAACTACAAATCATTAACAGCTCTAAGAGGTTGACATACAAGAGTACTTTAATTTTCACCTAGGCTTAAACAAATGGATGCTATGATAAGGAGGTTTGCTAATCTACCTATTAGCCAGGAAACAGTATTAAACTACAAAACTCTAGGTCCTAGTTAATGGCTAAACATATATTTTCAAAAAGTCTTAAATCTCTCTGAGTTAAAGATGTATGCAGAGGTTGCTCTTTGTACCTTTGAGATTCAAGAGGACTGATATGTAGGCAAAGACATTCTTTAACTACATTTGTTAGAGCTTAGATGTTTGTCTACCTATCAGGCGACAGGAAGGTTCTATTTACATTTTTCTGAGATGTGAATCTATTGTTTTGTTTAACCTTTTACTAAAATCTTTTAGTCTATGATTTTTAGTTAAAGCTTTCTAACTTTCCTAGTAATAAAACAGTTCTGCTCAGTAGTAAATTTCTGGCTTTGGAAAGAACTGTTTAGATATTTCTTAGTAAATGGCTTCTCTAGAAATTTGCAGTTGCTTCTGCTTTTAGTGTTCAGGTTGCTGGTTTGTTAAATGGTTTAATCCCTCCTTAACCCCTTCTAGGTGGGGGAACAGGCTTTTGTTTTTCAGAGGTCAATGAGTATTTCCACAGGCACATCATGCAAACCATAAGCTAGATTTGGGGTGAACTGCCCCTGGTCACCTGCCGCTGTGCAGCGGCGTCCTGCCCATATCCGACCCTGCTGAGAAATGGGTGGGGCTTGGTCCTCCACAAACAAGTGCTCATGGATCTGGTGTAAGCTGGCCTGCAATACTTAATGTAATAAAAGATATTTTTTTGAAAGATTTTATTTTTTTTTTTTAATTTTCAGAGAGAGGGAGAAAGAGAGGGAGAGAAACATCAATCTGTTGCCTCTTACACGTGCCTAGATCAGGGACCAAACCCAAAACCCAGGCATGTGCCCTGAATGGGAATCAAATGGGTGACTTTTCACTTTGTGGAATGACACCCAACCAATTGAGCCACACCAGTCAGGGCAAAAAAAAAATGGTGCTGTTGTTGTTTTTAATTCAAAGTGTCAGGGAAAAAACTACTGGTGGCTTGCAGAAGGAGCAAGGGTAATGTGAAAACACCCCTTGGGTCATTCTGACATTTTGTCTTCCTCTCCTTTAGGAAGCGCCTTCTTAGGTTTCTAGATGTTTTATATAGTTTTCTCTTTAGTTAGTACATTTGATCCTAACATTTGGAGAGAGGAAGGTAGATGTTAGCGATATGTCTTACACTAGGGCTATATATCTTTCTACGTCTAGCCAAGTACCTTACATAGAGTAAAGTCTCAATAATTATTTGTTGACCTGGATATCAAAGAAAACAACCAGTCAGCCAAGTACTCTCACTGAAGCCTGTTGGGGCAAAACCGGTCTCCACTATTACTGCCCAGACACTGGAACATAATTACTTTGATACCATCTATTAAGCAACAAAATGCTAAAAAGAGGAATGTCAACTGTTACTCTCCACTTTGCAAAGGATGCTGCCAGGCACCTAAATCACAACTTCATGGAGCATCCCTCCAAAATGCCATCTGGTGTGCAGACAGAGACTTGTACCTTGTTGATTCCCAGAATCATAAATCTAGAGCCTGGCTAATCTCCATCATGCTTAATGATGACTGTGATCTATGGCAGTTCAAAGATAAAGATTGTGATTAGACATAGAGAGGGAATTAGATCCTGAGTAAATTGAAACATTATTCTTTTAAATCACATTTGTTCTAATACTTATTTTATACAAGACACTGTGCTTGGCACTTTGGAAAATGTAAATAGAGGTAAGATCCAGTCCTGTTCTCAAGGGAACTTTTCCATAGCAGGAGACAGCTGAAGGGAAAAGATAGCAGTGGAAAGATTCTGCCCTCAATGAAAAGAAGGTATTATTTAGCTCTAGTCAGAATTGTGGGTGTGACCTTAAGTAAATCAGCCCACACTCCTGAAGTTCAAGTTCTCTCTCTGGAAAAGAATCTACTTCTTAGTCTACTAGGAATGCTACATGATTTCACTACCGAGGAACATAATAATTTTTCTGCTTTTAAATATTTTTTTTTATTTCTCAATTTTCAGTTAAATACATGAATTGCATTTCAATTTGCAAGCTACTATTTAGGTGGAGAGAGGAGTTGGTGCCTCAGTAGATTAACAAGTAACCATAATTTAAATAATTCATATATTTGCCCTGGCTGGTATAGCTCAGTGGATTGAGTGCGGGCTGCGAACCAAAGGGTCCCGGTTCGATTCCCAGTCAGGGCACATGCCTGGGTTGCAGGCCAGGTCCCCGTGAGGGCCATGTGAGAAGCAACCATACATTGCTGTTTCTCTCCCTCTCTGTCTCCCTCCCTTCCCCTCTCTCTAAAAATAAATAAAAATAAAATCTTTAAAAAAAATAAATAATTCATATATTTATCAAGCTATTTATTAAGCACCAATTAAGAGCGAGGCATTTTGAGCTGTGTAAACCAGTGGTTCTCAGGTATCTGTGGTTTCATTTTCTACAGTTTCCACTGCCTGTGGACAACCATGGTCTAAAAATATTAACTGGACAATTTCAGAAATAAACAATAAGTTTTCCATTGCTCACTGTTCTGAGAAGGGTGATGAAATCTCGTGCCATCTCGCTCTGTCCTGCCCAGGACATGAAACGTCCCTTTGTCCACTGGATCCACATTGTATATGCAACCCGCCCATCAGTCACTTAGTAGTCATATGATCAGAAGGTCATCATATCCTCAGTGACAGTCACCTAATACCACATAGGCACTGTGTCATCTCACATCACAAGAAGAAAGGTGAATATAGCACCATAAGATATTTCGAGAGAAGCCACATTCACATAACTTTTATTACAGCATACTGTTGTAGTTTTTCTATTTTATTATTACTTATTGTTGTTAATCTGTTACAGTGTCTGATAGGAATGACATTTTATCATAGGTATGCATGTATAGGAGAAAACATAGTATATATAGGGCTCTGTACTATTCATGGTTTCAGGCCTCCACAGGGATCTTGAAATGTATCTGCAGGGATAAGGAGGACTACTTTATCTTGTCCCTTAAGAAACATTTGACAATATCTAGAGATATTTTTGGTTGTTTATTATATGTCTTATGATTTCTGACAAACAGGCATTTTTTTTCATACCATTTCCTTCTCTTGGGAGATCCTTCTTAGCATCTCTTCCTAGCCAACCTTTGCCTATTGAAATAAGCATGGCAATTTTCAACTGGGGCTACAAAGAAAGGAGTCATGAAATTTTAGGCCAGGTATTTCTTTGTTGTGTGAGGGCTGTCCTGTACACTGTAGCATGTTTAGAAGCATCCCTCAGCTCTACTCATCAGGTGCCACTAGCACGTCCCTAGGTGTGAAAACCAAGATGTCTCCAGACTTGTTAAATCCCTGGGGGGGGAGGAGCATAATCACATCTTGGTAAGACTACCCCTGTAGGAGAATTAGAAAGAACTAAGGAGAGTGGTGAAGTCTTGCGGAAACAGGCCCTTGTATATAGAATTCTGGGAAGAAAAGGCATTTTTCACTCTTTATCAAAAACCTTAACAAATGTTCATAATCTTTGAGCCATTCTACTTCTATGGAATCTATCACAAGTAAATATTCTTAAATATGTACATACATATATATGCATACACACATACACACAGAGCGGCAAAAGTAGGTTTATAACTGTTCATACATGGAATAATATAATTAATGGTAATATAAGAACAAACTCTATGCTTTGCATACTCACAACTGTAAACCTACTTTTGCTCCACCCTGTGTGTGTGTGCATCTGAAGTCTCACTTTTTGCTGAGGAAACAGGTAAAAGCTAGAATAGCTATATTATGGAATATTACGAAAATACACAAACACTAAAAATATGTTTAAAAAGAGATTTTTCTAATGTTGAAGGAGAAGGAAAAAAGCTGGTTGCTAAACCACCACTCTGTAAACAATACTTAGTAAAAAACAAACAGCATCAGCAATGAAACTTGAAGGCAATTTGTCAAAAATTGTAATATTATTTTTAAATACAGAACAAATATTGTTATTTTAGCCTTTTTATATGATATATTTTAACTTTTATAATATGTAAAATTAGTCCATTTTCCCCTTTTTGTAGTCAATGGGAAATACTAATGGGGTATCATTGGTACTGTCTCTCTGTGCTGATGGATCGAGAATTGCAATGCTTTCTTCAACCGTCTTGTGACATTGTTTTGCAAAAGGGATGTTGATTCTATTATTGGCATCTTGTTTGTTGGTAGAAAAAAGTGAGTGATCAGCAGTTAGTCCTCCTTTTGCCCCAAAATTTGGCATTCAAGGCAAAACACTGATGAAATGCACTTGCATTTGAATCATGTCCACCCTAGAGCCAATCCCAGGTTTCTTCCAAAAGTTCTTTATCGTGATGTAAGCTCTTGTTCACTTTGTTTGAATAGTGGGATTCTATTCAGAAAAATGTCTTCTGGTTTAGCTGAGTGAGGATAAGGCCTGCCAGGCAAAAGTCATCACTTTATGAATATAAAATGTTCATAAAAGAAATAGCTTAAGCAACGCATTCCTCAAAGGAGTTGTTGATTGGGAGGTTACAGAAACTAGAGTGCAGACGGGTAGCTTCTAATGCCTATAACAAACAATGTTTCATAAAACACGTGCATATTTTTTACAATCAGATATTCTGTTTTCTAGATGGTCATTTATGAACAACATGGAACAAAGCAAGAAGATGTGTAAAAACATAATGTTAATGTGTGGGAGTTGTTTTTATAATCCACTGAAAAATGTTTTCAATATTAGATTCAGTGGTAAGCAAAAATACTTGAAAAGATTACACACAAACACACTCATGCACACACACATATACACACCAGATGTGACCTGTTTCAACAAGGTACTCCTGAAAAATGTAATTTATGGCTTTCTTTGTAGTCATACCTCATTTACTCATTGTAGTAGTATTCTGCAAACTGATTTTTTTCCCTTAGTTATGCTGAGCTTGCATGTAACCGAGCACATCAAAATATCCATGTTTTTCTTACATGCCATGTGAAAGTGACAACATCCTTTGTTTGTGGTATTGGTTAACATCTACACATCCTTCCCAAAACCCCACCAGAGAATGTTATTTCCCCAATGGGAATGCGATGGTGTGCTTCACATGCGACATGTTCTGTGGAGGATGCTGCCCAAGAAAGTCAGAAAGCCCACTGAGAAAGCAGTAAGTTATTTTTAACAGAAAATTGCAGCCACTGCCTAGACTCATCCCTCTGACACAGTGTGCAAGAATTTATCCTTTTCCACTCTGAGTGTGGCTCTGTCAGATGTGCAACTGGCTGAGCAGTAGAAGGGATGAGAGGATGATGAATAATTATTCAGCCTGAGTGAGTGCAGCAATGATTTTAGTGCACATTCCAACCCAACAGCTCAAATTCATGTGACTGCCTCTCCTTTTCACACATACTTCTTTTCAGACCCATCCTTCTATCCAAAGACATTTAAAAGGAGGTGTGTTTCAGCACAGGAATGAAGGTTAGAGTCATATTTTGACCACTCACAATAAGTATTATACACCCATCATTCATTGAGCTCTTGTATGTAAAGTGATAAACACATTGCTCAGCTGATGGCTTGTGCTATTTAATCCTTGAAACGACTTTATGAAATTGACTCTGGTGTCCTTATTTTATGTATTTAGACACTGACACAGAGACGTTCAAGTTTTCATAGCTGTAATAAATGGGGTAAGCTGGAATTTTAAAAGTTTGCTGGGTCTCTAGGGAAATGACTTAAACTTGCTATGTCTCAGTAACAAAATTCTGAAATAATCTAGAGTTTATAGCCATTCTGTTGCTCCAAAGCACCATTCTCCTCGGGACAATTGAGTAAGGCGTTTACTGCACTTGGTTTCATATCCAAATGCTCTTTAGCTGTCTGAAAGAGGCCAATAATGAGCCTCCAAAGACGTGGCTATATACCACATCTACATACTAAAGATGTGCCTCCAAGAAGGTGTTTCAGAAACAAAGAGGCCAGAGAATTTATACTGAAAAAAGACCCACAGCAGAAAATGGAAATTCACAAGTTTGAAATAGTGCTGAAACCTCAGATATTGAAGATTACCATGAGAATATCTGTGACTCTGAGTTTCTCAAGATTTATTCACAGTGTGAACTTTACCAAAATATGAAGTACTGGTATAACTGTAACATCCATTCTCATCTCCCCTTTCTATTTTAGTATTTTTCTATTCTCCTTCTTCCCAAATTATTCTTACCAAGACATGAGAGATTTCCATAGTATATCACTAATAGAAATATTTGCATTTAAAAAGTGGACCATGTGATAAGGTGCTTTTGGAACAAAAGACTATATTTTTGGCAGTGAGATCTTAGGCACCTGGTTGGCATATTAAGGGTGAGGAATTTCCCAGGGCCTTACAAATTACTACCAACTCAGGCAATGCAGAAAAGTAGACATGACTAGACTTTCTATGCTTCCTTTCTGCAACAACGGTCCTTAAAAAAGTTCTTACACACAGAAAATAATCAGCCACAATATCTTCATCTCCAGCCTTCAACCCCGTTTGAACACTTGACGTACATATTTAACTTCCCACTACAAGTTTTTACTGTAATATCACACGGATACCACACACGCACCTACAAAAACTGAGTGCAACATTTCAGCTCCTAAGCTTGGCCCTCTGCTTGTGTCTTGTCTCCTGACCTTGCCACATGCATCTTCGACTCTTCTTAGGCCCTGGGAAGACCCAAACTGATGTTTGTCAGTTCTACTTCTAAAAATTATCTTACATCCTACTGTTCCATCCTCATTGTCAAGTCTCTGATTTAAACCTTCATCATGTCTTTCTTGGCTTTCTAAAAAGCCTCCTATGTAATGTGCTGTCAAATGATCTTTTCTTCAATCCATATCCCCTATCACTACTAGACAATGTTTATACAATAGAGCTGATCATATCACTCCTCTGCTTGAAAATATTCATAGGCCACATCAATGACCAAACTCCTTCCTGTGGGCCAAAGCTGTTTAAAATCTGACCTCCTTTAGTTCTCTTTTTCCAGTGGGCATACTCTTTACTGTCTCAGTTGTCCACAAAAATCAAGTGTGAAAATCTTTAGTTGTTTTTTTTTTTTTTTTTTTTTTGCAGTAATTGAATTGAATTTAGTTCTTGAGTGACCATTGTACTAAGTCTGAAATTTTGAAAGTAATCTCAGTTACTTCTGGGATTTTTAAAAATTCCATGTCAGTGATTTCTTTCACTCCCAGTTTAAAACATAATATAATCTGAAAATTTCTCCCTCTCGAGTCCCTTCAAAGTTTCCCTTCCCCTTGGCCCTAATGCTGAACCTCTGTGTTGTTTAGCAATTTTGTTATGTTACTGTATATTAAGTAGCACACTTTTTGGGCTCTGTGGTCATGCTGGCATCTGTAGTTCCACATCCTCTTTCCCAGCTTAGATAATGCCTAGCACTTGTTTGGCAGGTGGCAACTGACCCACCTGGCATTTTGACTCCTATGCAGCTTTCTAGCATCTAAATCCCAACAAAGATGCAGCTACATTCTCATTCACTTCATGTGGGTAATCCAGGCTCCTACTCTGCTCTGTAGTCTTCTCATTGGCCAGAATATCATCACTCTCCCTCCCACCTAATACCTAGGTTTTCCTCATGGCCTCAGAAGACATAAAATATTCTCGAAGTTACTTGGGGACCATGGAAAATTAAAGATGAGATATCCTGGCTAGATACCCATGCTACCATGTATCTACCCTTTATACATTGGGTTTATCAGTGAAGCTGCTGTACTCAAAAAACTTCCAGACAGGGAGCAGTTTGCACACCTGCCCAAAACTCAGATCTCAGTCTTATAGGCAAGTTTATCACAGGGAAGGGCATAGAGCACAAGGCCCTGTCATGGTTTCATCATCTCTCCAACTCTTTCTCTCCTCTTCAGATAAGAATCATTTAATTTAGTTGGATTAGGACAGAACAAAGGCAGAGAAGAAAACCCCCTCTCTGTTTTCATCTTCTTATCCATCTATTGGGTAGGTGCCACACTGAGGAGACAGAAGTAAAAAATATAGCATCTTCTGTATTTAAGGCCTTCACATTGAAAACTAAAAGAAAGAGAGGGAAATGAAAGGATATTTAAATAAATAAAAAGATATATCTTATTTTTTAATTGCAAAATATCTATGAATATGATTCTTTTAAACTGTATTCTTCAAGATTGTTCATTTATTCTTGTTTTTTTGGCTTTGATATAATTATTACAATTGGTTGATATATTTAAACAGGAATTCTGCTATTTTGGTTGGAATTGCACTCCAACCAAATTTATAGATCAATTTAGGAAAACTTGATATATTTAAAATATTGAACCTTCCATAATGGCCAGTGAAAGAAGCCAGGAATAAGAGTACATAATGTAGGACTCATTTATATAAAGTCTTAAAAAAGCATACTTGTTTACTAACTAAACAATTTCCTAAGCACATCAAGCACTTTCGTGCCTCTAAGCTTTGCCCGTGAGATCTCGCTCCTCCATCTTGTGACAATCTACTCCTTTTTCAAAGCTCACTAGAAATGTCACTTCCTTTACAGAGTGAAGAACCACATATCTATAAAAACCTTTGGGGTTGATAGGCTGCATCAATGGCCTCGGTTCCTCCTCCCTTTCTGAGCATACATTGTTTGCCATGTAACTTTGTAGTGTGTTTCTGCCCTGACTCTGGATCTGGTGATGAGATTTGCCTTAGCCAATGAGATGTTAGCAGACCTGATATAAAGAGAGACTTGAAAATTGCCTGCATAATTGGCTTTCTCCCCGCTTGACCTCTGCCACTGCCAGAAAAACATGTCTGGCTAACCTGCTGCAAGATGAAAGACATATGGATCAGAGCCAAGTAGCCCAGTTGTCCCAGGTGAGGCCTGCCCAAATCAGCCATCTGTCGGACCTGGGAATGAGCCTAGCCAAGATCAGCAAAGCAACCTAGAAGACCTGCAGCTGACTGCAGATGCATGAGCCAGCCTAGCTGAGATCATCAGCTTACTCCAGATCAGAACCCTGTCAACTCATGAACTCAATGACTGTTTAGTAACATATACTAACACATTTTTGTATCTGTAGATCATTAATATAATCTACAATTCTTTCTGTCTAATTAATATTAAAATTTCATGAATAAAGTTTGTTTTCTTGGGCCTTTATGCATTTTTCTTTTAAAATGTGGAGGACATCATTGGGTGCATGATACAGGGTCCTAGCCTAGCAAATATGACACAATAAAATTAGAATAATTCCACCCTGGCTGGTGTAGCTCAGTGGATTGAGCGCGGGCTGGGAACCAGAGGGTCCTGGTTCGATTCCCAGTCAGGGCACATGCCTGGGTTGCGGGCCAGGTCCCCATGAGGGCCATGTAAGAGGCAACCATACATTGCTGTTTCTCTCCCTCTCTTTCTCCCTCCCTTCCCCTCTCTCTAAAAAAAAATAAATAAATAAAAATATTTAAAAAAAATTAGAATAATTCCATGAGGCTTTAGTAAAGAGATTATTTATAAGGCAGTATGCAAAGTATTACAAAATCACAAGAGGTAATACAGTATTCCAGGACAATTACTACCCCTAGGCCTAAACGATTGAGGAGAGCGAGCAGTTTTTTGATCCTAGAGAGTAGAAGCCGTGTGAAAAGGCCACTTTGAGAGCAGTTGTAACTTTCATTGAAAGGAGGCAGCAAATTGGAGGCAGCCTGCAGGGACCATCTAGGTGATTTACTATCTTGGCTTCATTCTTCTCCATTTTTTGAATTTTTTTCCAGGGCCAAACTGAACCAAAAAACAAAAGCCAGAGGGCTACAGAGCTCTTTGCTGTAATGCACATACATCATTGTCTGGGGCAGAGTGAACATTAAAGAAGAGCAAACAGAGAATGCGAAGGGGCAAGCAGAAGTCGTCCATGAAAAATGGTCATGTTTTTTTAAGGCCACAGGTATGAACCTGTCAAATCCTTTCTTGGGAGCATATTTTCATATGGCAGGGGTCAGCTGAGGGTTTCAGGGATGGACATTGCCAGAATCAGGCACCTTAACATAGAAAAAGTAGGACATGAAAAAATTAGAGGCAAAGGGGAATGTGTTTGAACTTTTCCCATCTCACAATTGGCTTGAGAATGGCCTTCTCCAGAATACACTAATCACTGAGTATCCAATAAGTAATTATTAAGTTTAGTTTGTCTGAACTAACACAGAAAATTTAATATAGGATATATGTTACTGGTCTCTTGGCACCAATGTTGTAGGGAGTTTTCATATAAGTCGATTTTGTTTTGCCAATGAAAATGATATTAAGGATACAATGAAATATTCTCCTTTGTTGTACTGTTAGCTTCTTTTTATAGTGTAATTTTCCTATAGCACTACCTACTTTAAGGGAAAAGTTCTAAGATTAATATTTCTCTTTTGATGCGTGCTTCTGTTTATTAAAGAGGGATGCTTGACTGGTAGGACTATGTTCTGTGGGAAGAGCCTTCATCAGGAGACCTTCCAGAAGCAATCTTTATTCTGAGACTGATCTCAGTAAAGATGAACAGATGGAAATTGAGCGGCTTCTAAAATGTATTGTTGTTCTGCTTTTTAGTCCTCAATTAAATCTGAAGGGATGAATGAGGCAAGTTAATTTGGCAGAAAATATTGTGAAAGGATAAAGGAGGCTGATCTTTAAAAAGACCTGAGTTCAAATTCTGACTATGCTGTGTTACCCCGTGCTAGTACTGATAAAATGAAGACAATCCTGCCTACATCATAAGACTGTTGTATGGATTAGGGGAGTCCTAGGAGGTATTATCCTAGGAAGCATCTTTTATATCCCTCTGGTCACACATAGCCAACCCAGGCCGCATGAGCAAGCTCAAGAGCAAAAACCAAAAGAATATCATAGAACCTAGGTACAAACCATCAGATTGAACACTTTCTCTAAATAGGCTATACCTGGCCTGTCTCAGATGCACAGGACTTTACTAATCATCCATTAGCCTGTATTAGTCCCTTTGGGCTCCTATAGTAGAACACCACAGACTGGTGGCTTATAAACGGCAACAAAAAATTATTTCTCATGGTTATGAAGTCAGGGAAGTCCAAGATCTAGGTGCCAGCAGATCTGGTACCTGATGAAGGTCCACTTCCTGGTTCTTGGTTCATAGATGGCTATCTTTTTACTGGAACCTCATGAGGCAGAAGGGGTGAGCAATCTCTCTGGGGTCTCTTTTTGTAAGGCCACTAGTCCCATTTATCCATCACATTGGGGATTAGGTTGCAACATGAATTTGGGGTGATACAAACATTGAGTTTATAGAAGTACCTTTTATTCAAGATAGGCCAAAAGACAGAACTATGGCTCCAAGCACCCCTGATATAAGCATAGATTTACGACAGAAAAGCTGAGATTCATTCTGTACCAACATAATTCCATCTCTGAACTTTGGCTAAACTTTTTAAATTACAAGTATTTCATCACCATTCTTCTTTCTGCATCCTTTACAATGTTTATAAACAAACATGGGAGGCCCATAATAACCGATCAAATTGCCACTTAAACGCTGTTGAATGATAATGTTTAATGAGAAATCAGGCTCTATCACTTTATCCATTTCTTCCCACAACCTGCTTTGAATGATTCCTAGTTTGCTGTTCCATTCTTTCAGTGATCATTTATTTGACAGTGATATGATAGCTAATAAAACAGAGGTGACGTTTAAGAAGTACGTCCATACATTTTTTATTCTCGTTTGAGGTATGAAATTATTGTTAGAAATAGTAGTGAGTGGCAGCCAGCATGTTGCCTGTCAAAAGCAAAAGCCCATGTTTCCTGTACCAGAACTATAAGGTATACTTTTGAGCATGCTGAACAATTTTGGGAAGGAATCTAATATAATTAGGAAGTTTTTCTCTGAAATCATTCTGCAAAATCTATTGAGTTCTTAATAGCGGTGTATGTGAGTATATCTGTGGATGGATGTGTGTGTTTGTGTGTATGTGTGTTTTTGTGTATTGGCTCTTTCTAAGAGAAAGACAGGTCCATATCAGCCTGGCATTTCCCGCACACATTTATAGAATCTGTTCAATATCAGAAATGATTCCTGAAACTAATTCAAATGAATGTTTCATTCAAGGAAAAACATTATGCAAGTCCATGTCTCTTCACAGTTATCCCACCATAAAGAGACAATGTAGAGGCTAGGAGGTTGCTCCCCATTTTATTGTTTTCTTTGTAAATTCTTAGGGCTCTTTATACTCTATTCTGTTCTCTGTTCATTGTAATTGGTTATCAATTGTAAAGATTTTTTTAAGTGTACCCTGTTTCATGAAATATAGAAATGGGGGAAAATATGGGTTCTAAATTTGTGTCACTATATTATTGTTCAACAGTAGATTGCATTGTCATTGAGAACTAAGTCACGGGGACCTTGGCGTCATGTGGCATTTTGTACCAACATGCATCTCAAATGTTCCAAGAGGATGAGTCAATAATGGTTTATGTTTATTGTAAAGTGCTAGGACAGACTCAGAATTCAGTAATTGCTTCTTATTCCTGAGAGTACCTAAATCCTTTAAAGTCATAAGTCAATGCCACCAAATGTCTTTTTCTATTAGGTGATGAAGAGGCCAGGGGATTTGGATACTTCCTTCCCAACTTAAACACTCTTGCTCCTAAGAGCTGATAGAAAGTCGTTGGACTAGGGATCAAGAAACCTAAATTCTGGGCCTGACTTTTTGTATGTCCCATCTGCAAGATGTTTTGACAAGTCAGTGATCTTCCAGATACTTCAGTCCTTCCATCTAAAAAAAAAGAGACTAACCAAATATACAGTGTTTATTTCAAAATGTTGTTATAAGGCTCTAAATGAGGTGATAAATTGGAAGACTCTTAACAAATTGAAAACTTGTACTAATGCAAGTCATTTTCATTGCCATTGTAGCAGGCACTGGGGTGCATTAAGATTCTCCAAGTAGTCAAGGAACATTAATGGTCAGAATGTGACAATATGTATATTTGTTCTGGATTGGATTAATGATTTACTGGTGAGCGCCTTCCTTGGGGTCACAGCAAGAAAAAAAAAAGTTACACTGTCATGAATTCTGGCCAAGTTTTTTTTTTTTTTCTTTTTCCTCAGTTTGGGGAGCAAAGAGCAGAAGAAAGCTAGGAAACTATCCAAAGCTCCAGAGTCCCTGGTGCACATTTTCTTCTCTTATCATTTTTATTCTCACCCTGTGATTCTGCTCTGTTTAGGTCACAGATCTATTTGCTCAAACATCCTGGAATGTTGAGTTCTGCTAATTCCCCTTTGAACAAGATTGATCTCTTTACCTGGGAGCCATTTGAGGATGCAACAGATTCAAGAAGCTTTTCCATGTATTTCACTGGATAATTTCGTATTTCTAATAAAGGTACTCACTCACTTTAGCGGTATCTGTCATCTCTGAGGCCTTAGGCCATCAATCTGTGGCCTTTATGTGGATGGGGAAAAAAATGGGGAGCTCTTTCTTTTTTCAAAATCCTTCCCTTCATGAGGAATCCACTTGCATGGGGAAATACAGAAAACATTAAATCAAAAACAGCCAAATTGTGTTAAACAGGCAAATGTTCAAAGTTTTCATGAGGCCTTGGAGGCTGTTTCCTAAGATACTGTTCTCTTTTATGTACATAATATTGAGCATTGGGTGGCTTGGGTTTCCATATAAAGTCAGGGGTTTGTCAAATTTAGCTCCCAGGGAACTATAATAAACTTATTTTTCTTTCTTTTCCTCAACTAAAATTCAAAGTTCTCCTCCCACATTTCTCTGTTTGCCTGAGGAAGTGACTTTTCGCCTACACTCTCACTTCCCAAAGAGGTAACTATTTTTTTTAATAGCTGACACTCTCTGCTGTAAAGGAGACAGAAAGTAAGAACGTGGCAAGAATAGCCAGGTACTCCAAAGGCCACGATGAAGACAGTCAAAAATATGACCAGGGCCAAAACTGTGCAAACAGTGGGTCATCACTGTTCCCAGCATGGGCAAAGTTAGCACCCCAAGAGAATATTTGGTGAATACAAAAGTCAATAAAAGTATAAAAATAAAAAATAATAGAATAAAAATTTTAAAAAATTTTAAGTCAATTTTGAGCTTATAAATCTTGGCCCAATTACAGCATTCCCTTTCAAAGTCTTTGTATGTTTAGACCGCATCTCATCCACAGTGGCCTGAAGAGATCTACCTTACTTCTTATCCTGAGGTAGAGGAGTGGTTTTTACTATTTGAAGTCTATGTATGTTCCAAGTACAAGAAGATGTGAGCCTCTTACTTAGGGTTTTAATCTCCTCCTCCCACATACACACACCCTAATAGAGGTGACAGATAAGCACTGAGCCACTTTCCCTGGAAACTAACTCTGTGTTGTGAAAACAAGGGAAACAAGCAATTAATGCTTTTTGTACACGACAGAGCTACCTTTCCTACTGAATTCACTGATATACACTGAAGACATGTGAACTGTGAATGGACAGCTGCAACAGAGTCCTGTCCACTCTCTCCCTGCCTGGCAGACTCACTTGATCTCTCCAGATTTCTAATCTGGAGTTGAAGTTTTCTTTCCTTTTTCTCTCCCCTATCTTAATTGCCTACTAAGGAAGAACGGACTTCTTAGTTAATAAGTCAGCATGTCATTCACCTTTGACTTCAATGTCTACTCCCAAATCAGAAACATAAAATGTAGAATTTCAAGCCAAACTATAGCTATAAGTAAAGGTCAAGGCCACTCAGCAGCCTATTGGCAGGGAGAATAATTCTAAACCAATTGACCTGCCTGATGGAGTAGGTGTCCATGGGGGTCAGAAGGAAAATGAAATGACCAAGGTAGCTGCCTGAAAGTATGATTCAGGATGTCGAAATTACATGTGCAAACTGCAGCAGGCTGACAACAACGACAATGGTGAACACACAATACGATCCACAGATGACGCATCATAGAATTGTATATCTGAAAGCTGTATAATTGTATTAAACAATGTCACCCCAATAAATTCAATAAAAAGATTTAAAAACAAATGGGCAAAATAAAAAGCACCAAGCAGATGATGAATATAAACCCTTTTGTTGAAAATTAAAAAACAGTTCATACTCTTTTTTTCTTGTTTTTATAGCTTTGAATAACCAGTTCTGTAAAAGGATTTATCATTCTCCCTGGTGAGGAAGGAAGGAAAGAAGGAAGAGAGAGAAGGAGGGAGGGAGGAAGGAAAGAAGAGAGAGAAAGAACTCATAACCCTAAGCAAGATTTTTAAAAATATGGCCCTACCCAGGCTGATGTAGCTCAGTTAGTTGGAGCATCATCTTGTAACTGAAAGTTTGCTGGTTCAGTCCTCAGTCAGGATGCATATGGGAGGCAACCAGTCAATGTTTGATGTTTCTCTCTCACATTGATCAATCTCTCTCTCCCTCTCTTTCTCTAATCATCTCTGAATCTTTCCCTCTCTCTCCTCCCCCTCCTCCCCCTTCTTTCTTCTTTTCTCTCTGGAAAATAAAATAAAATAAAAGGTTTTACAGTTTCCAAGAAGAAAAGAGCACCAGTTTCCAGCAATGTGAAAAGCTGCTTCAGAGTTTGGCTGTTACGGTCCTGTTCTCTCTTACGAGGTAGGGGAGGTCCTCCTGCCTCCACTATGCTTGTACCTGGGTACATACAGTTGTTCCCAGAAGAGGAGACAGGAGACATCCTTCCAGAAGTTCTTAGGAGAGACATCTTACCTAGATAACCACTCAGAAGGCTGGTAGACTGGAAGATGCTGGTCCTCTAGGAGGTATGGGTCATAAAATCTAAATGGCTAGTAGCTAGTAGAATAGTGTGAAACCCCATTTCTCTTTTTCTCAGGTTCAGGGTTTGAGACTCATTAGGGAATCCCACCCAGGCTCACATAGCCTTGCTCTGGTGTTTCAGGAGTCACCCCTGTGTAGGGGAATGTGTACACAGGAAAGGACATGGGATCTGGGGCACACATGGCAAGCCTGTCCTGTTGCTATTTTACCTATGTCACAGCTGTGTCACAGAGAACAGAGAAAGTATAAGAAGGTTATGATGGGAGTTTTGCCAATAGTAAATTACATTAATCTACTAACATGTGAATTTTCCTACCCAGTTGAGTCAAGATACGGATCAGTATAGGGAGATGGAGGATGATATCTGCAGGACAGAGTGGACATTTTTTAAGTTATGGGGAAATGTGTTGGCCAAAAAGGAGAAATCCATGTGCTGCTGTGAGAGAAGAGCTCCCTTGTCACAGGAGGGGCAGGCAGCAGCTGCTAGCACTGGGGCTTACGTAAGATGCTGCTCTCAGGCCTGGGGCCCCAGTGCCCAGTTTCCAGCCACAATCCAAGGGATCAGCGTGCCAGGTGAATGAAATCCTGCCTTTGTTTGACTGCCCTAGAGTCTTTCGCGCTGGGACGTTCCGTGCAACAGAAACCCAGACACACTTATTATACAGAAACCAGGGAGGGGAAGAGCAAGGAGGCTGGTAGGTGCCAAAGGCAGTGGCAGAAACTGAATAGGCAAGAACTTTCTCCTGGCCAAGGCAGCAGAGTGTCCCAAAGCCTCAAGGGATTCCACAGTCTCTGAGGATGGGAGAGAGTGTTTGAGAAAAGCAATCCAGTGACCCTAACACAGCACATACATCAAAAATCACATCATTTTTAAATACAAAGTTATGCACAGAGGATTTTTTAAGTGGTTTAAAAACATTTTTATATAGGTTTTTAATTGTGTTAACTACATGGAAAGTTGACAAATGCTATGTAACACAATAATGACATCATTGATCCATCAAATTAGTAAAAAAACCAATTAAACTTTTAGGTGATGTCATGTAAAAGGTATAATTATTTTTATTATAAAAGTAGTAGATAGACAAAAAATAAAAGAAAATATTATTTATCACTAATCTAGCTCAATCACCATTACATATAAAACAATTTTAGGGAGAATATATTCACAAATGATACATCTGATAAAAGGTTAATATTCAAAGTACAAAAAACTCCTTGTACAACTTAAAACCAGAAGAACAAACAATTCAATTTAAAAATGGGCAGAGGACTTGAACAGACATATCTCCCAAGAGGACATACATATGGCCAACAGACATATTAAAAGATGTTCAACATCACTAATCATCAGGGAATTGTAAATTAAAACCACAATGAGATATTATCTCATGCCTGTCAGGATGTCTATCAACAAATCAACAAATAACAAGTGCTGGTAAGGATGTAGAGAAAAAGGAACCCTCATGCACTGTTGGTGGGATGGTAAATTAGTGCAGACACTTTGAAAAACAAAAATTAAAAATAGAGCTACCATAAAATCCAGCAATTCTACTGCTGGGGATTTATCCAAAGAAAACAAAACACTAATTCAAAAAGAGATATGTTCTTCTATGTTCACTGCAGCATAACTAGTAATAGCCAAAGGAAAAAACCTAAATGCCCATCAATAGATGAGTGGATAAAAAAAAAAAAGATGTGATATATATTTATATAATGGAATATTATTTAGCAATAAAAATACTAAAGAATAAAATCTTGCCATTTATGGCAACATGGAAAGGCTTAAAGGGTATTATGTTAAGTAAAATAAGTCAGACAAAGACACTTCTATGTGGATTCTACAGAAAAAGAAAATAAATGTATAAACAAAATACAGTAGAGAATGAGCTGATGGTTGCTGAAGGGGAAGGTGTGGGGATAGAAATTAAAAAAGAAAACGTTTGAAGTTAAGCTTCTCACATTTGAATTGTCTGTTCTCAGTACTGACTCTCAAGAAGTCAACAACAGAAAAGAGTGCTTTCCCAGTATTTATAAACACTCACACTAATATAAATGTGAGAGGAGGCACAGTGAAATTTTAAATCCAGCAAAATAACAGATAATTTTTGAAACCCCACTGCATGCCTAATACTGCAGCACTATTCTTATTATTATTACACATCAAATAACCTGCGGCTCCCACCTTTGAACACAAACTAAACAATACAATAAATTTATATTTTCAAGACTTCCCTGTTTTTGTCGCCCCTTTGTTACATGGTGGGATGCCTAAAAATGCACCCTCGTGCGTCAAGTTTATAGTTGCACAGGATGTGGCAGAGCTTTAACATGCAATGTAAAAGAATAATTAGCCTCAAAAGTCAGGCAGGCAGTCAATAGTGTTTATCAAGTTTCTACCCCATGAACAGCAGGAGCCTATAAGTGAGCTGGTTAACAAGCAGTTTCTGACCATCTACTCACTATGCAATAGACTAAGTGCTGTGAGAAATAAAAGAGAACAACGAAAGTACATGCTCTTGAAGGATTTTCTTCTTAACACAAAATCCACACATGGGAATGGACTTGAGGGCGCTTACAAAGAAACATGGGAAATTAGCCTACTTCAAACTGAGTTTAGAAAATACATACAGAATACATCATTGAAGAGCCACCCAGGTCAGGCGGGGTTTGTCCCAAGTCTCTCAGAGAGAAAGGAGAGGTGGAGGGACTTGCTAATTTCACTGGGAAGTCATAGACTTCACTGCACTTTATTCCCATATTTCAAAGGTTTAATTTTTTCTTTTAATTGCAATGTTAAAAATTTAGTCTGAGAGCACTCTTCTCTGACACATTGCTGGAGACTAGGTTCTGTGTAAACAGCTGGAGAGAAACCTTATGTGACATAACACTGCGGGCGATGCATTGTCATTCCGCTTACATGGTTCCAGAGTGACTCTCCAGGAGGCTGTCTAGCTGTGACTGGTAGCATAGGAAAAGCGTAATGGGATATGAAAGTGTCAAGAAGTCTTTTTTTTTCCTTCTGGGACAGCTGACATTTTAAAATAAATGAGAAATTTACCAGTGGTTTTAGCTTTAATTTAATTCTACAAATATATTGAATTGGCATCATGGGCTATGGTACCATGGCCTCTGTGATCCATACCAGCTTTATGCAATGGACAAATCTCTAGCAAACAGTACTAAGAGCATCTCGGGGGCAGGAGTCTGTGGTCCCTAAGGTCTTCCTGGAGCCACCTGCAGACAAGCTCTCCCTTTCCTTGCATTGCAAGAAATCAAGACAGAGCCATTCCCAGACTGCTGAGAGGAGAGACCAGGGCCAAGGGTGAAAATAGACTGGCTGTCATGAGCAGCAGGGAGAGATCATGGAGGCACTACTCAGGGAGGACTTCGTAGCCTGGTGGTTAGAAAGGCAACAAGCAGTGACATCGCTGGCCCTGAGCTTTAAAACTAAATGTCCTTATAACAGAGGTTCTCAACAGAGTTTTCCTTTGTTTGTTTTTTACAAGGTGCACACACAAATACCATTCTGCCATAAGTATATTCATGGCGTGCACATTCCAGCTCTAACTACATTTTTTCTAAAGAATATTCCAGAAAATGACAATGATTTCTACCCTTGAATCTGCTCTAATTTAGTGTTTTAATTGAAACTTGTTTTTTATTATATTTTATTGATTATGCTATTACTGTTGTCCTGATTGTTCCCCCTTTGCCCCCTCCACTCATCAATCTCCAGTCCGTTAGGCAACCGCCCACCATTGTTCATGTCCATGGGTCACGGGCATAAATTCTTTGGCTACTCCACTTCCCATGGTGTACTTTACACCCCCATGGCTATTCTGTAACTACCTATTTGTACTTCTTAATCTCCTCACCTCTTCACTCATTCCCCTACATCCTCCTCCCATCTGGCAACCATCAAAACACTCTCTGTATCCATATTTTGTCTCTGTTCTTATTTGCTTAGTTTGTTAAATTCAATTATTGATAGATATGTATTTATTGCCATTTTGTTCATAGTTTTTATCTTCTTCTTTTTCTTAAATAAGTCTCTTTAAATTTTGTATAATAATGGTTTGGTGATGATGAACTCCTTTAGTTTTTTCTTTTCTAGGAAGCTCTTTATCTGCCCTTCGATTCTAAATAAGCTTTGCTAGGTAGAGCAATCATGGCTGTAGGTTCCTGCTTTTCATCAGTTTCAATCCTTCCTGCCACTCCTTTCTTGCCTGCAAAGTTTCTTTAGAGAAATCAGCCAACTATCTTATGGGAACTCCCCCGTAGGTAACTAACTGCTTTTCTCTTGCTGCTTTTAAGATCCTCTCTTTATCTTTAAATGTTGGCATTTTAATTATGATGTATCTTGGAGTGGGCCTCTTTGCATCCATCTTGCTTGGGACTCTGTGCTTCCTGGACTTGCATGTTTATTTCCTTCACCAAATTAGTGAAGCGTTCTTTCACCATTTTTTCAAATAGATTTCCAATTTCTTGCTCTTTTTTTTTGTGCAGTTTACTTATAGAAGTTAGAGTTTAATGTGAAAAAAACCCCTGCCACGATAAGAATACTCAGGCTATTGAATGGAGAGTGGATTATACATATGCTATAATGGAAGAGAAAAACCAGTTGTTGCTGTTGCCAGGGCCCCACTGTGACTTTTCTTTTTTTTTTTTTAACTATATTTTATTGATTATGCTGTTACAGTTGCCCCATTTCCCCCCTTCTTTCCCCCCTCCCCCTTACCCCCCTTTCCCCTCCCTTTAGTTTTGTCCATAGGTCCTACACATAAGTCCTTCTGCTCCTGTACTTCCTATACTATTCTAACCTCCCCTTGTCTGTTGTCTACCTACCATTTATGCTACTTGTTCTGTGCCCCATTCCCACCCTCTCCCCCTACCACTCCCCTGTTGATATTCCTCCATACTTCATATAACTCCCTTCAACATTCCATACAATAAAGGCTGGGTGGTGATGAACTTCTTGAACTTGACCTTATCTGCAAAGCACTTTCTCTGCCTTTCCATTCTAAATGAAATCTTTGCTGGATAGAGTATTCTTGGATGTAGGTCCTTGCCTTTCATGACTTGGAACACCTCTGTCCAGCCCCTTCTTGCCTGCAAGGTCTCCTTTGAGAAATCAGCTGACAG